>CAJNOP010000731.1:72030-90914 GCA_905250075.1 Rotaria sp. Silwood1
TGTGGCTGTGGCTGTGGCTGTGGCTGTGGCTGTGGCTGTGGCTGTGGCTGTGGCTGTGGCTGTGGCTGTGGCTGTGGCTGTGGCTGTGGCTGTGGCTGTGGCTGTGGCTGTGGCTGTGGCTGTGGCTGTGGCTGTGGCTGTGGGCGTGGGTGTGGGCGTGGGTGTAGGTGTGGTGTGGGGGTGTGAGTGTGGGGTGTGGGTGGGTGTGGGGTGTGGGTGCGTGTGGGTGTTGGGTGTGGGTGGGTGTGGAGCGTAGGTGTGGGTGTGGGAGGGTGCGAGTGTGGGTATTGGCGATCAACGAACCCACACTCACACCCACACCTACCCACCAACACCCCGCACCCACCCACCCACCCACATCCACACCCACCCATCCATAGAAGCAGTTTTTGAAGATTATGATGTCCAAGGAGGTCAATTTTCCGCCTAGAGAAACAAAGAGAAGACATGTACATGAATCAACTTTTTTTTTCTTGAATGATTCATGTGAAACAAACGACACTTTGTATTCATGTGAGAAAATCACAAGAATCACCAGCATGTTCTATCAAAACTTTCTCAACTGCTGAAATATTCATTCAATGGATGATTGATACATATTTCTTGTGTTCGAAGGAAAGTAATAGGAGAGAGAACCAGTGCAGTATAGTTGTTAAAATCATTTTGAAAATGACGTTATAGAGTGTAAAAAGCTGAGCAGGATGAGGTATTCAATTTCACTTTGTCTGGTCAGATGTTAAATGCAAGACTCACAATGCCATGAGTATCAGATCGAAAATCGTTCGAAGTACAATGTTAGCGATCTTTTTTCAAGAGTCAACAGTATATTTCTCTGTAGATGTAGTCAAGTACTGCTTACATCCTTTTTTCGGTTTCTTGTCATGATGGGGCAATAGAAAGCATTGAGAAGAATTATTGACAAACAATAAAAAACGAAAGCCGTAAAAATGGCTTCGTTTGCGAACTCAATTGCACTCTTTGTTCGCTTATAGTATAAGACGTGGATGCGTAAAAGTTACTGCGTCTCGGTGTTGCCAATCACTATTCTCACATAAAGAAGAAAAAAATCATCATGTCGTATGTAGATACTAATGTTTCAGACAGAAGCACAAATAAAGCCCGAATATTAGGCGGAAGGGATGACAGTTTTTGAGTCAAAGAGCATGTAGTTGAAACCCAGAGGTTGATAGTTTCAGGGAAAGAAATAAACGAAACGTTTAGACTAGAAATGACTTTTAATCCCTGTCAGAGAGCAGAAATAAATGAATTTTTCAGCCTTATGTGGTATCACTGTGTTCATCACAACTTTCCCACAACTTGTGTCTCTAATTTTGACCATTTATATAAGTCTGTTATTTCAGTTGTTTTCGTCTAATTTTGGTAATATGGATAATAGTCGAAGTGATTGCATATATAGCTCTCATCATTACCAAATTTGCTCTGCTAGACGCTTGGTCAAAGAAAGAAGGCTTCGGAAACCTGTGTCCAATCGATAAACATAAATTTATTACAAGTTATTTGTTGTGGAGTGCTCTTGTGGATCTTGGATGGATTGTTTTCTTCATTATTGGGTGCTGCAAACCAAACAAGTTTTGGACTTGTGATGTGACCGAAATAATTCAGGTTCGATCACCTGACGGGTATTGGCGTGACGTAAGCACTGTACAGAAAACTCGCTACGGTATGGTTTTCATATTATTATTTCTTTTGTTTTTCTTTTACGTATCTCGGTTTTTTTGTCGTGGAAGGCTTTGGTTGCATTTCGTTAATCATACTATTAACCAGTTTTGTACTCTGGTGTGAAGGAAACAATTGGATCTTGACAAAACTTCACAAGGTACAGTTTACCGATCCAAATGTTACTTCAACTTACTGTACATTGCCACAATATCGTGGTGCTGCGGCAGCTATGATTACTACCGATATCTGGGTTTGTTCATTGGTGCTTGTGATCATAATCGGTGGGCTTTATCACGTGTCAGTAAAACCTTTCAATGTGAATGCATTAGTTTGCAGAGAAAACTTCACTAATCTTATTGATATGATAGCATCAGAATTGAAATAAATCACTATTCTTATACCGAGCTATGTTTCAATTTTGTTTTGGAATGATAATTAAGAGAATCCTAGCTGTATCGTCATTTGTTTTGTATGCGCAATGGTGTCAGTTTCTTCAGCACTCCAAGAATATTCACAGAATGTTGCAGAAACGTTTCAGATTAGCCATAAGAAAAATTTAGTCTAATTGATTTTGAGGCTCCCATCAAAGATTTACTTCAATGCGAATGAAATATTTGAATGGAAGCTTAGTATAATTAATTTATTTAGTTTTTTCTCGTTGATTACATAGCTGACTCGAATTCTTTTATTTCTAACGCATAAATTAACCGAATGCAAGAGTTGTATAAACTATTCACATAATATGCGATGATCAATTATATCAACAGTTTCAAAACTAAGGATCGAAATGACGAAAACACTTGACTAGAACATTTAGGAAACGGTTCATTTTCCCAGGGGTGTGGGTGTGTGGGTGTGGATATGGGTGTGGGTGGGTGTGGGGTGTGGATGTGGATGTGAGTGTGGGTGTGTGGGTGTATGGGTATGGGTGCAGGTGTGGATGTGGGTGTGAGTGGGTGTGGATGTGGGTGTGAGTGAGTGTGGGTGTGGATGTAGGTGTCGGTGTGGGTGTGGGTGTGGGGTGTGGGTTGGTGTTGGTAGTAGTTCTGTCATTCACTAACGCTCAACCTACATCCACACCTCACACCCACAGCCCACACCCACATCCACACCCACACCCCACACCCACACCCGCACCCACACCCACACCCACATCCACACCCACACCCACACCCACACCCACACACCACACCCCACACCCTCAACACCCCAAATCAAATCTTCACGAACTAAAAGATTAAATTATATCTCTTGACTCTATCCTTTAAATTTTTTACCTCGCCAACCTCTGAAACCAATAATACTATTTTCATATTTAGTTGAGTATTTATTTAATGTTGCTAAAGTATATGGATGATAATATTGATCATTATCACAAATCATAATTGCTTGTGATTTCGATTGAAATTCTTTAATAATTGGAAGAAACTTCATTGTTGGACCATAATCTTCTTCTTCCCATCGGATTTGTACTAATTTATCAAATAATTTCTCAGTAATTTTTGATGAATCCAAACGTTTTATATACCTTTTTAAATGTCTTAATGTGAGATTTTTTTGTCTGATAATTACAGGAGTAGATGATAAATAGGTACGAATTTGTTTTGGTAATTGTGTTTGAGATAATAACGAATGAATCGCAAAAGGAAGTTCATAATAAAATCGTTCAGGTGTACTTGTTAATGGAATGATTATATTTGATGAATGTAATTCAAAAGAATTTGATTGAAAAATAAAAATAGTATAATAAAGTGAAATAGAAAATATGAAAGTAAGAATCATAATCAAACGATCATTAAATTTCTATCGACAACGTTTGAATGGTGATCGACAATTTAATAGTGAATTGATTTTTTTCATGAAAAAAAAATATTGTGGTATGTTAAATTTGATAAAGTTATTGTAACGTTTTGTCACCAATACAACCTGTGATCCATACGGTACAGAATTGAAATGAAAGAAAGAAATAACTATAGTAATTGTGAAGTCTACATATGAAAGTAAAACGAGAGGTGAAGAGAACGACAAAAAAACTTCAATAAATTGTGTTTGATAATGACAAAATGTGTAGGCCATCAGTACAGTTTCATATTCTATTAAAAGCGAATTATATGATCACTCGTTATGAATGCATCTCATTGTCCTTATAAAATTTAGTACTGTTTACATTGCATTGTACTAGACATGAATTCTCACCCTTTATCACTTACAATTAAAAATTGAACTAATTATTTTATTATTCCACCTATCAACAGGTAACGCACTCATCCATTTTTGTCCTTTGCATTGTCATAACTTAACAACTTCAAGTGGCAAAGAACGGAGTTTTAAACTGCAGTAAGATACTTGACAAAATTTTCATTTCATCTGGTCGAATGGGGACAATCGTAGAACGATAAAACATCGCAGTAGTGCACTCATTCAAAAGGACTTCTTTCATCAGAGAAATCTAAGGTAGCTCACATTTCTAAATTTTTTTCGCTCTAAGCAAAATGTTTTTATTTGTGTTCGAAGTTAAGACAACAGACATACGAACAGTTATCACCAAAAACATTCAATAGGAGGTGATATATTAATGTCAAACTATAGCTAGTATTTCTATTTTGTCAAATAATAAAAAATATTAAGAACCTTTTTCTTCATCATTTTGGCACGAAAAATACTTGATTTTGACTGGCAACCATTGTTCATTCTCGTCATTATTCAAAACAAACGATATTCATCGATAAAGAATGTACGAAAAACTATTTAAAAACAAGTTTGGTCGCTTTACGTTCGAGTAAATCTCTGCTCAACTTGGACAAACTGTGCTATGTCCATGAAATATATACAAAACCAAAGCTAAGTTGTTCACATAATACACAATATAGATGAGAGCGTGCTCAGTTGTCACAGATCATTCAAAATATTTACTAACAACACCGTCGATATCACTCCGAAAGCAATGGATTGAATGCCTAATGATATCTATCAAAGTCTAATTGATGCCAATACTGAAATATTTTTGTTTCAGTCAAACAGAGAACTTAAGAGTACTCCATGATATCACAAGTTTGTTCAATTGACAATGCAATTTTATTTGTTTTGAAAATTAAGGTTCAAACAAAACAAAATCTTTTTATTTTGTATTACAATTCGTACAAAAAAAGAAGAAACAGTCCACAAGGTAATTAAGTTTTACTACACTACCATAAACATAGAATTTATTCATGGTAGTATCTTGATACCGTCAATAACTGATAAAGAATTGATGCCAAAAAAAGCTAGTAAACGATTTCTTCTAATTAGTATTTATTTTGTAAAAAATAACAAATTTTCTGATGGAAATGAGTTTAAATAACTGTTTACAAAACAGATAAATCCAATTAGTCATTTGTTATTCGAACTCAAAGATTTTTATTGAATAATAAAATCTCTTGTATATGTTTTTATCAACTTCTAATCCCTATGTCAATTTACTGCAACAAGAAAATATGTTTTGTATGCGTAGTTGAAATTTATCGTTCAGATTTGATAAAGTCTCCATAAGAACAAGAAAGAGTATAAAGGTTTTATATTTTCGAAGTGAAAGTTGATACTTGGAAAAGTCTAATTTTGATTCATGTTTTGTTTAATGCTTCTGCAAATGCTCAATCATCCTGTGATCGAGTATCATTCGTCGATCGAAAAGGATGGAATGCACGAGACCCAACTTCAATAACAAATTTAACAGGAAAACCTCTTTCATTTTATGTTATTCATCATACTTATCAACCTCCAAAGTAAATATTTTCTGAGTAAAATTATTTAACTAATATCATTATTGATAGTTGTTATGATGATGATGAATGTATTCAACGAGTGCAAGCTATTCAAGATTTACATCAAAATAGTCAAGAATGGGTAGATATTGGTTATCATTTTCTAGTTGGTGAAAATGGAAAAGTTTATGAAGGAAGAGGATGGAATCGTCAAGCTGCTCATTCACCAGGATGGAATAATGATGCATATGGTACTTATTTTTATCTATTATTTGGATGAATCCGTTGGATTTTTACTACTTTGTGCAAAAAAGAGTATTTGGTGTTGATATTCCGAAAGAAAGGTTTTTTTTCAATTTCGACTATCTTCTTAGATGTATCATCATCGAAAATGACCTATGATCTGAATGAAAAAAATCCTCTATTCTTGTTACAGCCAGTTTTCGACGATGACTCACCAACTCTATATATTTATCTATTTCTAATATTGATCTTTTCTTTTCAAAGTATTTGTATCATCGATGATTTCAAAACATCATCTCCAAATGAAAAAGCATTAGAAGCAACACGTTTATGGATTGATTGTGGTATTGAACGAGTTCATGTAACGGAAGCTTATTATATTATTACTCATCGACAATTATAACGACCAGGTTATACACCCATGTAATCACGAAACGCAAGATCGATGCGTTGAAACGCCGTTTCACAACAAAGCGCGTCTAGACGCAGTTAAAAACGGTTTCACAACGCATTCAAATGCATTTTTAATATGAAACGCGTTGAGACGCAGTTAGAAAACTTTTGAAACGCGTCTGAAAGCAGTTTTTGTATGCAACGTGTTGAAACGCAATTGTAAAAAACTATGAACCGCGTCTCAACGCGTTTCATATTGAAATTGCGTTTGTACGTGTTTAATAAGAGTTTGACTGAACGCGTTCAAACGTGGTGTAATATGAGAAGCGTTGAGACGCAGTTAGAAAAATTTTGAAACGCGTCTGGACGCAGGTTTTCTATACAAGGCGTTTAAACGCAATCAGAAAAAAATCAACCGCGTTTCGACACGTTTCTGAAAAAAATTTAATGCGTTTAAAAAAATTTTGTTTACGAACTGCGTTCAAACGTGTCTTAAATATGTTTTTCGCTCGCGTTAGGACGCAATCATATTTTCGAGTGCCTTTGAAGGTGTTTATTTTTTGTGTATCCGACGCGATTTTACCCAAAAATTGCTGCTCTAGAAGAGTTAACTGCATAATCAAAATCATCAGCTTACATGTATTTTATTCATCTAAACTTCATTAGACTTCTAATAAAGAATGTCGAGATGACGTTAAAATAGACAAAATTTAATTAAACATACGGTGAACAGTCCATATTTCTCTAAAGTTTGTAAGAAAAATAGTTAGATAATATTGTAATAGTTTCCAGCTATGCAATGCCCTTTCAGAATATTGTTAAATACTACTATTTAAATAATATTATTAGTAACTTTTCATCATATATTTCTACTAAATTGGTTGTCAATAATTATCTATTCATTAAATTTTTCGATAAAATTATTTATCGTATTACCAGTGCAACAAAAAAGATCGTAATATTTTTTATGTGTAGTAGATGATAAAAAAAGATGTTATTTTATTAAAAAAATAAAAAACTTATTTAAAAAAATAACTGAAAAGTCATCTTACGTGTTAAGACTCTTGAATTCGAAAAAAATACATCTTGTTAAAATAAAGTATTTAACCGATGAAATTCGTCTTCAAATATATTTTATTTTGAATAAGACAAGATTTCGAGTTAGTATAACTCAGCGGTATGTATGAACGACTTCTAATCACTGGTTCATCTGTTCAAATCTGATCGTCGTCGCTTAAGGTAAAATCTAATCCATTTGCCAGGGAAGGCTAAGATCATCAAAAAATATTGATGGTGGCAACTCAGTTCGAATCTGAAATGGATTATCATATTTTTTTTTCAAAATTTTTAGTTTTTTTATGAAACGCGTCCAGACGCATTAAATGTTTCATCTGGGACGCGTTTTCGCTAAAAATGCGTTTGAACGCAAGTCAAGCTAGAAGCGCATTCACACGCGTTTCTAAAATAAATCGCGTTTAAACGCTTCGTTTGTTTCACTGGGGACGCGTTCAAACGCGTTCACTCTTAGCGTTTCGCACGCAAATGAAACGCGTTTCAGACGCGTTTTGAGGCAAAAAATATTTACATGGGCAGAATGGTAACGTTCTTTTCACATGTTTTCTTTATTTTGATAAAGAATTTCTTAGTCATGGTAATAGTACATTTACTGTTGTAAAAAGATGGTCTCGATTTTGTTCATTTCAAAATTTTGGAGCGAATTTAACTGGAAATGAAATCCAACCATCTATTGGTCGTCATTTCTGTGAAAAAGAATTAGAATTATCATCATCTTCAGCACATTTAATTATAACAATTATTTTATTTCATCTTTTATTCATTTATTTAATATAATAAAACATTTTTTGTTCATCATATTCCAGATTTCTATTTTCTACATATATACAAAAATCAACGATAAGAAATAAATGAGTTCAATAATTACAACCAAATATGTATTGAATTTGTACATGTATCGATATGTAATTTAAATTCATAAGAAATATTATGTCGTTGAAAGCATTCATACATATCTTGTGGACAAATTTTTTTCTCATTATTACCATCTTTCAGACCAATATGAAAATATTGAAGTGATTTCATATGATAGATAAATAGTGGAATACTTTTACTAAAATCTTCAAAATGAGCTAAAAAAGCTGAAAAAGATTTTAAATAACGAAACTTATAACATATATCTTGAACTGTTTCGCAAGATATAACATCATCAACACCACTATAGAGTAAATTAAAATGAAGAAGACGTGCACTTAATAATGATAATAAATGTTCACATCCTGGTTGAAATAATTGTTTTATTAATATACAATGATTACTTGTTATGGTTAGTTTAGTTATATTCAGAAGACCTAAAAAACGAAAAGAATTTTATTAATATTCGAGTTAGTACTTGTAGAAAATCATTCTGCGATCATCGAAAGCATAAATCATAGAAGTTGGACGACTCAGATAATAGGTGGAAAATATTTGAGAGAAATTTCGATGTGTCACTTCGATACTACTAATTTCATCTCGATTTCTGACAATTTCTCACTTAAAGTATGCTCAAAGTGCGATTTAGTGAACAAAGTCACGCGCATGAAAATGGAGCTATTCCAAATAAACTTACCTGGTATAAGTTTATGTAATGTTGCCATATTATGGAATTCATCATGTAATGTTAAATGTTTAGTATATTTAAGATTAATTGTTTTTTTGATATATTTTCCAAATAAAGTAGGTGATACATTTTCTTCAAATCGTATTGTTAGTATATCAATATTAGAAAAAAAAACGTGATGGTTCATCTAACTCAAATTCCATTTTTTCATCATTATAAATAGTTAAACGTAAATCATTGACATATTGGTAGGTTTTTTCAATAGTTGAGATATCTTTACTATTTTTTGAAGTTAAATCCGTATTAATTGGATTGTTCCATCTTTAAAAGAAATTCAAAAATAAGACGAGAAGAATAGTTTGTGAATAAAGAAAAAACAATGAAATTAAGAATGCAATATATGAAAATGTGCCTACGTACTGATTAGAAAAACTTTGATCGGGATACGGATCAGAATAAAAAATTAACTGATAATGCTTTCCATTTCGATAACAATCTGTTATGAATTTTATTTGACGATCAGTCCAAAATTGATTATTATCAAATGAAAATAATCGGGAACAAAGTGCGGTGAAATCTTGTAGGTTTAAACGCTTGAATTCACTGTAAATTTGGAATTTTTTTAACAATGGCCAATTTTTATTAATAATCATTTCCCATTTATCACTATCAACATAGCCAAAATCTATATAAGATAAACATTGTTTTCTTTAGAAATTAGGGGAAGATTCTATAAACATATTCAAGAACTTATAGAAAAGATTTATTCGCTTTCACCCTTAGTCAAAAGATGACTGTGTTTTCGCCCTTACCATTAGTCAGAGAAAACGCCAGGGTTACAGTCACTCTGGTACATGGGAATCAGTTCGGTTTATAAAACATATTAAACCAGCGAAAACCTGTTAGTTCAAAAATTTTTTTGGAACCGATAAAAACTGACTAGGATTATTTAGAAGTTTTTAATTGACACAAGGATTAGTTGCAAGCACATGTCTTTACATACAGAAAGGTCATACCAAGCTTTTTCAGACATATAAGTTATACAAAAAACGGAATATGTGACGTTACTGTAAAGAAAATCCAACATATTTAGATAATTGTTTAGCCAGTAAAAATCGGTCGGTTCGGTTACAATTTTTAGTGGTGTTCTCTATATGGATGTATGTTTTCGCCTTCGGTCATTATATACCCTAGTAGACTCCATCGAAACTATTGATACACTTTAATGGAAAATGAATTATTTCGAAATTTATTTACGTCATCTAGTGAAATATATTGAGTGTGAAGAAAATGCTAGAAAACAGTTGAACAGCATTTTTATTATTTGGGAATGGTTGCCTTTCTGTTTCAATTCATAAACGTTGCATTCATTATTCGGACTATGTTCTGACAAGATTGTCCCAATATCATGCTTTTGTACTATCCAGGTTCAAATGATTAGAGACTGTTCTATTTGTGTGTTATGGTTGATAAAATTCAGATTTCCGATACAGAGTTGAACAACTCAATTCAAAAACCGGCCAATTCCACTCTATTTAATTCAATTCATGACCTGACAAAAATTTTTCAGAATCCATTAGCTGAATCGAAATGAATAAATGACATTTTGCAAATATCTACGAATTGAATCTAACAAAATTTACAAAAGTCTTTGAATGAAACCAGTTAAGCTATTTGTACAGTTATTATCATATAACTATTTTTGTTTTAGTTTTGAATTTTTTTCCTAACCTTCATCACTAACAAATGACAATGAAAATATTTGAATATTTTCAAAATACGGAAATAATCGTTGTAGATAATCAAATGGAATACTATGTGCACATATTTTTAAATATTTAATTAATAATATTGAATTTTCTTTCAAAGGATTTGATCCTAAAATAACATTACTTGACATTAAAAGTGTATTAATTGCTAATTTTTCAAGTGAACAAAAATGATTAAGAATATTGACAAAACATAAATAATCACATGAATTAATTACTAATTCTTTCATAGATGAATATGAATTATTTAAAATAAATTCTTCTTGAAATTCACTTAAATAACAATGAATTATTGATGATTCAGAATAAAAAATTTTTTGTACTGTATTTATATCAAATGAATTTATATCTTCTGATTGAATATCAAGTGTTTCTACATTACATAAATCATTAATTATTATATTAAATTCATTGGATGATGGTTTAATAAGGCGTAAAAATTTTAAATATTTAAAATCTTTAAATGAATATTTTTGAAGAAAATCTTTTATTTGATAAGGTGTTTGTTCATTTGATAATGTTAATGAATGAATTTCATTATAATACAATGAAATTACATGTAATATAGCAAATTGATACAGAAATAATGGAATATCAACAAGAGAAATTTTTAAAAGTGATGGACCATTCTTTTTTCGAATTGAATACATTTCCGTAAGTATTGAACGTATTCGTTTATTGTTTACATCAGAAAATGCATATAATACTTCAACTGGTAATAAATATGAGGGAATGAGAAACCATAGTTCACCTGGTAAATCTTCTAATTTCATTTCTAGAAAAAAAAATAAAGTAATAGATTCTTCCTTTCGAAGAAGTTTGTCTATTCATCGATTCAAAAGATAGGAATAAAGACAGAATTTATAATAAGTAACAATGAAGATAAACAATAGAACAAAGACTACAAAGATATGAATATCGATATAAACATCTAATATTTAAATCAGTATTTAGATTGGTGTATTTTTATTATGCAATCAATTAAATATGTAATAAACAAGGAAGAAACTTTTTTTTAAACTAAAAATGATGCAAATACAAATGAAACAGAGTTATAGAAATTGGCTAAACAGTAGTAACAATAGAGGACGGGTGTGGGTGTGGGTGTGGGTGTAGGTGGGTGTGGGTGTGGGTGAGTGTGGGGTGTGTGTGTGTGGGTTCTTTGATCGCCAATACCCACATTCACACCCTCCCACACCCACACCCACACCCTCACCCACACCCACCCACATCCCATTCCATACCCACACCCACACTCTCTTTGTTATTATTTAAATCCACTTGACATTCGTACAATGTATTGACTAAAAACAAAAAAGAGAAAACAGTTTTATCGTATGAATTACCCAGTACTATGTTATTGGTTAAAATATTTTTGTTTATCGCAGGTATTGTCAATCGCTCCAAATCAGACACATTGAGATTGAAAGGCGATGCAACTGTTGGGTATGGTGGATATTTTTATTTATAAATGAATCATATATAAATCGTTGGTTGCTTTCCATTTTCCGACTACTTGAAAATAACTTTCAGGTATAAGTAAGATTTCATTTTTCTCTTTTAAAATAAGAATGACATTTTACAGATTTATCGTTATTACATTCAATAGTAAAAATAGTCCGTACACCATCATCGCCGATAAGTCTCTGTACCTCAACCAAATGTGATCTTCATTATAGTGGTCATATACATGTCCTCGAACACCACGCCGTATTGTTCCTTTCAATGATGAAAGTTTATACAATGCAGTTAAAAATAGTTTTATAAAAACAAACTATGATATGAGACTGCTTCTATCCTGAGAATATAACCGTTTATCAAGTAAAGTAAATATACTTGGATGAGGTTTTAGACATTGCATTCTATACAAATGAATAGCACCCGATTCATCAGAAGTTAAACCATCTGTTGGTTCACGAGAATTTCTTTCTGCTATTTCAACCATCGAATCAGCATTGTAAAGAAGTGATATAATTGGTACAATTGCTTCTGTTAATGATACTAATCGATATTTCTCATAACCTTCAATATGTGTTAATGCTTGATCAAGGTCTTTTGCTGCATCAAAAAAACGATCAAAAATTATACTCTCAGTCATTTATTAATTGACAAGAGAAATTCCTACAAAAAAATAAAAATCTCTCAGCATTGTATATGATGATACGTATATTACTGTTCGAGCTCGTATGGTGACTTCTCTAAATACTTATGAAAAGGAAAGAAAGAAAAAAAATCAAAACACAATTTTTTTTTCGAAACGAATCTGGTTTTATTTCAATGTTATTTTACAGACTAACATTCGAAAATATTATTTTGCTGAACCTGTTGACATTGATGAAAAAGCAATCTCGTCAAACATCACGTTTCGTTATTACTAATATCTGCAATCGTGTAGGTTGATCTGATGATTAGTATTCTGCTGTTTTTGCTGTCTGATATCGTGTTGTGCGTCAAGGGAACTGATGAATAATACTATGATGCGATATAAGAAATAAAAAAGAATATTGACTTTGTAAAACACGATATAAATCACACGTATCGTTGGCTTGGTGACTGTTAAGAATATAAAAGGAGCTTTTTTCGTGTGTGAAAGTAGTATATACAAAATGTTAATGTTATTATTCCTATTTTTACTTATCGTACACACTGGATATGCTCTTGAATGCATAGTCGACTGTTCTATTAGCAATCTATTTAACAAAACATTTAGTATCCCTAATGGTCAATGTCAAAAACGTACCTCATCGTCCTCTTGTTCTGTTGATATGACGTTCCAATATGATCGACAATCCTATTCTGTGGAATTCAGAGACAGTAGATTATCCTTTGATTATATTTACATTACATCTGGACCGTACTTTTCTTATGAAGTACATTATGCGTGTTCAAAAAATACTGATTGTTCTGTTTTATACGCACAGAACAGAATCACTGAAATGATTGCTCGAAACTATGATGCCAGTCGTATCTACAGAGAACTTGCACAACATATCGAAAATCCTTTACGAAACGGTCCAATCAACTGTTATGATTCGAAAAACAACGTTATTACATGTTCTTCAACCCAACTTTGCTCACTTAAATTTGACACAAAAAACAAGAAAATAACTTCACAAGGGTGTGACGAATACACATCCAATAAACCTAGAGTTTATGTTTTTGACGGCGATGTATCTCCATCTCTTACGATTCAATGTGATAAATTATATTGTAATAGTAATTTGACACTTGTTAAAGTTCGGAGTATTTTGTACGAAAATGATGTAACCAATGTTGATGGACGAATTATTGCTGCAGCATCAAAAGAAATAGCTTCTGCTTTTTTAGTGACATTGACTTTTATATTTACACTTATTTCTTATTTTTAAATAGAACATTACCACATTAGAAAATAAAAAGTTGTTCAAATAAATCCTCACCCGCATCTTCGAGATGATCACTTTAACTTTGACTGGAAGAATCTTGAAATTGTTATTTGATTCTGCAGATGATGATCGCGAGGGAAAGTTTTCAGTTGGATTCAGTTGAACATTGTTTATTGTCGTGTTCATTGGTATAATGATCTCTGGTGAGATACTGGAGTTCGTTGTTTTATAATTAGATAACGATGAAGAGTTAGCGGCGAGGGTGTGGGTGTGTGGGTGTGTGGGTGTGGATGTGGTGTGAGTATGGGTAGGAGAACATCACAGATCCCGCACCCACACCCGCACCCACACCCACACCCACACCCACACCTATCCACCCACCATCACTTTGTTATGGACTAATGCATTAGCAAGATATCGGGTGCCTTCAGCACAGATTCCATTTACGCCAAGTTGCAGTGTCTTTAGAGTCTATAACAAATGAGAACAATTAACAGAAGATGAAGCAATAAACAGATCATTTCACATTATTTATTTCTAAGGGTTTGGCCTTCAGAACCGATACCATTGAATCCCATTTATAGTGTCGTAAGTAGAAATATTAGAAAGGTATGGTACTAATATATAAAGTATATATTTTACTGTACTATGTATATGTCTATGTTGAAAAATAACAATGAATACTAGATATACAGATGAAAGTCTTATTCCATATTGTTATATTGCAATGCATTAAATAAATACTGAACACCTGTAGCATTAATAATGCTATGGCCAAGATTGAGTTCCACCAGCGTCTACAATAAATAATACGAATGAGTATGAGAAAAATAGATAGAAAACTTTTCTAACAATGTTATTCATGTGTAATACATTTACTAGATATTGTGTTCCTTGTGAGCAGATTTGTGTTTCCTAAAGATCTAATGGTACTAGTATCTATATTGCATGAGAAAAAACGAATGTAAGGTAAAAAAAACATAAAACTATTGCTTTACTCGATTGTTTCGTAATTCAGCATAAAGAGCATGCGCTCCTCCAGAACTGACAGAAGTATTCAAGAGATTTAATGATGTCAATGTGTGTATTTTAAATAGCAAAACATACGGCTGTGGGATGTTGGTGTTAGTGTGAGCTTGTGACTGAGTATAATGGTCGATCTTTTATCGAAAATCAGCGAAACCGATAGTCACACCCACAAACTTAGAAGGCGACCAAAAGATTGATGGAAATCAGAGATTACAGGTCGGTTTCGAATGAAGAAAATCTATGTTCAATAGAGTGTACCGGAATCTGACGGCAATCATTACTTATGAGATTATTCATTGTTTTTTCTGATTTGTGACATTCCGATACTCAATAATAATGCACGAGCATTGCCTAGAAACTCGAAAGTGACAATTCGATTAATTGTTTCATAAATTAGTGTCAGAGGCGTAAATGGGGAGCGGGGGGGGGGGGCGTGGGGCGTTACGCTCTCCGTGCTTTTGAAATTCTCTATGGCAACGCCCCCTGGTTAGAAAAATTGCTTATGTAGTACGCCCCCCCTCCCACAATACTTGAAAGTTTTCGTTATTTTCACTAGTAAAAAGGGCGAAAACAGACATGAAGTAGACGCTTACTAACTCTTTGGCAAAAGTGCTGAATTAAATAAGTCTATATCAAACAAGATATAAAGTGAAAAAAAAAATTTTCGCTTCGCAAAAAATGAGAACTTTACAATTACAACTGACTTAAGAAGTCTGATATATCATTTAAACATTTTCTTATAGTACTTTTTACGCGTAAGAGTTTTATTTTTTAAATGGTCACGAGCGCGGCCGCCTTCGACGGCAAAAATTTTTAAACGAATATCAATACTTTCATTCGACGACCATTTAGTTTTTGGAACGCAACAACACTGAAATAGAATTTAGACCTGCCGACAAAGCAATTTCGCTTGCATAAATGGTATCAATTGCATAAGCCTAACCGTATTTTGAAGGCTTAAAACGTATTTCTAGGAAGTTTCTATTAATGCTACGTTCTATAAAGTATCATTTCCATAAATAGTCGCTGATGTAAACGCCTAGGGTATTAGACACATCTAGAGACGTTTTTGACTCCATACGATAACAGTTTTTTTCCTCAAAATGAAGGAAGGTAGAAAAACCCTAATTTTTTTCATATTATTAGATGTTTCTACGTTGAAAGTATTTTTTGTAACGCAATGAGCAAAAGAAGATTACAGTGCTGAAAAAGATTTAGAGGGATCTTTCAATCTGGATTACCTCGGAACAACCGTGTATCTCTTTTGTACTCATCCATTTTTCTGTCATTACATCTTTGTGTGCGTCTCTCTTCTTTTTAATCCATGCTTCTTTTCTGGTGTAGTGTTTCCCATGTAAAAAATTTGTATTAAGAATCAGGTTAAAAATTGATTATAATGGCACTATTATAACCTGATTTAAATCAGATTTTTCAGCTTTAAATGACAAATGTTATTTGATTTTGATTGTTTTGAAGCTATTATTATAATCATTGTTGGTAATCGATTAAAATAGATAGAAAAAATGAAAATCAAATAAAATTTGTCATTTAAAGCTGAAAAATCTGATTAAAATCAGGTTATAATAGTGCCATTATAATCGACTTTGAAGCTGATTCTCAATCCAAATTTTTTACATGGGTTCCTGAACTGTATTGTCTACGCAAAAAACACATAGCAAACAACTAGAAATCCATTTTTTTAGACACGCACTATCTCAGTCAAAAATTTTTTTAACCTCCCCACCCCCAAAAAAAATAATTCAAAGGACTATGCCCCCTGCCTTCAGTGGTGACTTACGCCCCTGATTAGTGTTCATTGAATCAGTGTATTTCATTGAAATTAGGATAGCATTTGAATAGTATGAGAGAGATTTGTTTTTATTTGCTTTTAGATTCAATTACCATTTTCATAGTAAAAAAATTTGTTGATAAAGACTTGAAATACAAATGAATTATTTTTTTGTCTTTGTAAATATCGTGGATGGTACTATGGAATTGCAATCTCAATCCAACAAATGCGTCTTCATCTTTTGAATCGATAATATTGGGTATCGTAATGCACTTTTTCTCTATTGTCTTGATCAATATCTACTGGAGAGAATGATAGCTGAGTCGTCAAGATTCAACTATATTATAACATTGCGACAACTCATTCCTCGTCTTGTTATCTTCATGCTATGTACTTAGTGTCCGATAAGATATTCTTGCACTGAGATATATGTCCATGCATCGCTTCTTCTGTTTTGTTTTCACCTTCACTTCCAGTAAGTATTTACTTATGTTCGTATTTTTTAGTCAGTCATTACACAGTAGATGCGTTTTACTTCTCTCGTGCTGCAAGTATTCTTGAAAGATTTTCTGCTTTTGTCCAGGTTAATTGCTCACACATTATAAGACAATTTAGTAAATTTGCTTTTGTCCGAGGTCATGTATAAGAACAAAACTGGACTTGAATGGGATACGGAAGAAGACTGTCATATATACATATGTCTTATTATGTTCAAAATTCTCTAGACAAAATATTTCAACTCATATAATTGATATTTTGCTGTTAGTATCATATGCAGACGCACATTGAAGTTAACAGTTGGTGAAGATCTCTTCCTGGTTAGTGTCAAAGGAAGTTTGAATGCTATCTACTTTGAACATTGTAATTGAAAGCATTCAAATGCAGCATTGAACAATCTAGAGAGATGCAATACGTGAATTCTGTCAAATATTTTGTCACATTTATTCTCTTTCAAGCAGTGCCATCGCGAAGAGGTCATGATTCGGATGGGAGAAGAGTATGAACCGATCAGAGAAGGAACGACAGCGAACGGACCAGGATTAGAGGAGTAGGGGTATGGTGTGCTCAAGATTGGGGACAGGATATCGATCAATCAGAAAAATTAATTACTGGAGGAACACGACTTTCGGAGACAATCGGCTAGGAAAAAACGAAAATTTTTCAGGATTACGGGGTGATCCTCGTCTTCTCGATTGTGACGGCCCTGTTTTCAAATGACTAATCACTCAGTCTCAACATTTCTGAATTTGATTTGAATACTCTGTTATTCATAGACATGAAAAATGCCCTCTACGATGAGTGTAAGCGCTTGAATTTCAATGTTGTATTCATTAGAAGCAACCGTGGTCACCGTTTGCAAGATAGAGAAAAGAAACAAAAACAAAGTAGTAAAATATGTTATGAAGTTCTGTAAGAATAAAACTGTCAATGCTCTCTCTCCTGAGTAAATACTTTACGTTTCAATAGATGTAAAAAAAAATTTTTGCCGTAGATGTGTGATTTCAAGAGCTGTTTTATTGTTACAAAAGCATAAATTCTCACAATCACGTGTAAGATTTATTGATAGGAATCAAATTATTGAAAAAAAAATGACTAGCTGAATAGAGCAATGTGTTTTTTTTTAGTATGGAAAATTCGTCGTCTGAAGAACAATGTGCTTTCTATAGTATAGAAAATTCGTCGCCTGAAGAACAAATCTGTCCGATCACATTGGATCGTATTCGTGAGCCTGCAATATCTATACATGGACGCATATATGAGCGTGAAGCAATCATGCAATGGGTTAATGAGAATGAAACGAGTCCTCTGTCAAGGCAGCCTCTTCATCCCAACGAAATTTTTTGTAATGAAACTGTCCCGATGACTACACTCTAAAAAATTTTCGTATCCTAGGAAACCCAAAGGGGCTCGGAAACCTACTCGGAAACCCTTTTCCGTTTCCGAGTGGGTTTTCGAAGTTTGGAAGCGTTTCTGAAAATACCATTTGGGTTCCCGAACGTTCAGAAACCCAAGGGTTTCCGACAATACTCAATTGAACACTCTAAAAGTATTCTAGAATACCTTTTTCTTGCTTTCGGAAACCCAATAGGTTTCTCGAAAATCGGAAAGGTATTGTCGAAAACCCATATTAGTAGTAAAGCTGGATTGATATCTGAAAGAGTATGCGAAAATACCTTTTCATTTCCTAAATGGTTTCCGAAAATACCCAATGTGAAAAAGGGTATCATAGGATACCGAGATGGGTTTGCGAAAATACCC
>CAJNOP010000731.1:90924-103294 GCA_905250075.1 Rotaria sp. Silwood1
TGAAAAAGGGTATCATAGGATACCGAGATGGGTTTGCGAAAATACCCAATCTGAAAAAGGGTATCATAGAATACCGAGTTGGGTTTGCGAAAATACCCAATCTAAAAATAGAATCATTGGAAATCAAAATAGGTTTGCGAATTTTGTGTTAACACTTAACAGAGTTCCTAAGGCTTTCAACTTTTCTGATACCTTCATCAATTTTCTGGTTGACATCTCAAAAACTTCGCAAAAGGATAGATGTGGATTTGAACCTTATTTTTTTTCATATTCTTTCTCATGCTCAGCTTTGAACATTTTAATGAAACAGCAAAACACCGATCTAATTAATAATTGCGTATTGAATTATTCAAAATTGTTCCTGTGTAAACAGTTCCATGAAATGTGAAGCCAGATCATGCTTCATAAATAATGGAATGTTATTTGTGCGTTTTACTGTTGATCTTATTCTTCGGAATATAAAAGAGAATACAATATTAACAAATCGGGAACAAAATAAATAGATTAGACAATTACCATATGTCTTTTTTCTTCCTTTTTCGGTTGAGTTTCGCTAAAGTAAGAATGATATTGTAGCTATCGTGGATGTCAAAAATTACAGGAGGAATGAATTGCAGAAGTTTCTATTCTTAAGTGAGAATTACAGTTGGTTTATTTCTAAAGATTATAGGCTTTTAAAACAAACAGAAAACTGCAACTTAAGTCCACATGTTAACAAATTAATGTCATTTATAAGACATATGAACAATATGTTTTCATATAACTTTCACAAGAACATAAATCATGGATCTGATACTTTTGTCTTGTCTTCAGTCACTTTCTAGCTTTGTTCTATAATCGAATAAAAAGAAGGGTTCAATGTGTAAAGTACAAATTAATGCAATTTCTCTTATGTTTAATTATGATTCGCTTTAACTTCATTAGGTTGTGTTGTACTAATTTTGAGATTGGTCGAGGGCAACCGATAGACGAAGTAAAATAAGAAAAACAATGGTTATTTCATATTTTCTAATATTAATAAAATATTATATTGAAAAAACACTAATTTCTAAATGTAGAGAAGATCGTTAATCATGTTACAATCTTGTTTATAATTTCTCCGTTAGAGAATAATTTATTAGAAATTTTACTAAAATTTTACGTTTTGGAAGGGAGACGAAATTGCTTATATTTACATTGCATTCATCGGAGACTTAGCTCAAGAACAACTTTTATTT
The DNA here is from genome assembly GCA_905250075.1 of Rotaria sp. Silwood1. Classification (NCBI taxonomy): domain Eukaryota; kingdom Metazoa; phylum Rotifera; class Eurotatoria; order Philodinida; family Philodinidae; genus Rotaria; species Rotaria sp. Silwood1. Next base: position 92,142 of record CAJNOP010000731.1, read on the forward strand.
TTACTGTCAGTATAAGAGAAATTTAGCTACAGGTTGACCATTTAAGCGTGCTTTTTATATTTGTTCTAAATTTTATTTAACGAAAGGCTTTGGGACGTCTATTTTATTACCGAATTTGATGCTATTATTATATATGAATATAAAGATGCCTTAATACTAGAAGAAAGAATATTTAGAATACTTTTTTAGAGATGAATTTTAGTAGTCTACTCACATGAAATCCAATGAGCATATTTCACAATACATATTCACAAATGGTTGCTTATTTTCTAAGCCTTTTCGATTTGAATGATATCAGGGTCCTCAACTATCGAACAAAACATCAGAATAGCTATGCAAGCTGATTCTTTTATTTCTGATTGCATATCTATCGAATAACGTCTCTATAATGAGTAGAAAACGCTTTACTAACGATACTTTTCCCTACAAGCACGCTCAAAAGCAAAGATTTTCTTATATAGAATCATTTTCACTTGAGCAAAATCCTGATGAAACATATTATATTGATCAAAAGCTTCTACGTTAATTCCTCCGCTTTATCAATCAACTCTATCTGAGTAGCCATCTCATTCTCTTCGATTTCAATAATCTAAGATCATATTAATGATCAACTCGAAAATCTGCTTCACTTTAGGAAATGTCGTACCTTTATTTCATACCTCGTTCGAAAGCTTACTATTCTTATGCTTTCAGTCGTAAATTCATCTCGATGAATTCTATAATTCATTCGATGTTACATGAAATGTTTTTTTTTCTTACATATGTAATCATCTCAACAGGTAGATGAGTTATTTTAAATGATTTCATAAAATATTTCTAACTTATCATTTATACTTCTCAATACTACATTTTCTCTATCTATTCAGGTGTTTATTTAATTTCATGAATACAACACTTTCCTAGTTTTTCTTTTTCTATCATAACATGGCTCTGGAATTCGGTGAGTTCTAATCAACTAATTAAATTAAAACATTTTTTCACTTTTACTTTTTAGAATCGTTTTAGATAGCCATATATACCATAAGTTTATTCCAAATATTAAACTAAAATACAATTTCATCTTAATTCATCGATTTGTTTCGAAAATCGAAAAAAAGTGTGAATTAATTCAATTTATTAAATAAAAATACAATCTTTAACTTTTGTTTGGAGATTCAATCCATATTTATTAATATATCCGGTGAGTTTATTCCACTTACTAAATGAAAATGGAATTCTATTTTTATTTTTAGATTCGTGGGATATCGATAGGTCTAGTGAGTTTGAATCAATTTATCAAATTAAAATGAAATTTTGTTTGTGATTTTAGATTCGTTTTATAACTCAATATGTCGGGTGAGTTCATTGCAATTACTAAATAAGAATGAAAGTTCATTTTTACTTTCAGATTCGCTGTCTGTCAATAGATTCAGGGAGTTTGAATCGATGAATAAAATAAAAATACAATTTTATTTTCAGTTTTTGGATTCATGCGATATTGGTAGATCCGGTAAGTTTCAATCAATTTATTAAATTAAAATAATATTTTATTTTATTTTTATCTTCATTTTATATTTCAATACATCATGCAAGTTTATTTCAATTACTAAATGGAAATGAAGTTTCGCTTTTACGTTTAGATTCGTTTTATATCTCAATATATCTGGTGAGTTTACTCCAATTACAAAATGAACATGAGATTTTATTTTTATTTTTAGATTCATTTAATATAGATCGATTTGGTAAGTTTGAATCAATTTTCTAAATTAAAGTTTCATTTTTATTTTTAGACTCGTGTGATATCGATATATTCGATGAGTTTGAATCAATGCATTAAATAAAAATACAATTCTATTTTCATTTTTAGATTCGTTTTATATTCATAGATCTGGTGAGTTGGACAAAAATTCTTTAAATTAAAAAACAGTTTCATTTTTATTTGTAGATTCGTTCAATATCTTAGTATATATGGAAAGTTTGTTCAAATTATTCTACGAAAATGAAATTTTATTTTCATCCTTAGAATTGTTTTTTCGCAATAGGTCGGGTGAGTTGGAATCAATTTAGTAAATTCAAATATAGTTTTCTTTTTCTTTTTAGATGATTGTCGTAGGGTAACGTTTGATGAGCTATGAAATTCGTTCATTAACTATTTTGGTTGAATTATGTTTTACATGCGAATGGGTGCTCATTAGTTTTGATGTGGTTGAATGTGAAGAAAACGGGTGAGTTTAGATGATTTTCGATGAAAAATTGCTTCTTTTGTTCATTTTTTAGGTGGAGAAGGCCGTTATATTTTGCTTCTTGATGGTTTGGTAATGGTGCGACGAAGTGCATCTGGATAATTAAAGTTTTTCTCTAAATTCCGTGTGTTGCTGACCTTTAATGACTGTTCTAGTTATTTCTTGGTGTGAATAGATTCACAACAGAACCTCAATGAATGTCTGTGGCCGCTGTGAATGCTTGTTGCTGCTGGCAGAGAAGTGATGGATTCCTGTCTAGGCTAGTTTGGTAGAGCTTTAACCGCAATCGGAAACCTTTTCTTTGGGTTTCCGAAGAGGTATTTGAGATTTAGCTATAATGGGTACTATGGGTTTTCGAGGTCTCGGAAACCCTTCTTCAGAAACCCTTAAAGGGTTTCCTATAGTAACAAACTCGGAAACCCTTTAAGGGTTTTCGATAATACCTATTTTTTTTTAGAGTGTACGAATCTTGTTGAGGAAGTGCCATTGTCTATCGAACCACCACGAGCACCTATTGAAGAACCACCTGTAACTATTCGCCCATCGTCACACAGCTGTGGATGTTGCTGTCAAATTGGGACTTCACACCTTAAACATGGCATAGTTGCTATAATAATCGTAATTGCTATTATATTTTCCGCAATGATCCTCATACGTATCATACTAAATCAATCAAATTGCACGGTTCTCTCACCATCAAGTACGTTTCTTCTAAAATCAAACCGACGGTGGGTGTAGATGTTCCCTTTACATACTACCGCACGCACACCCAATGTCTTTCTCTGCTGTTTCATACATATTCTTGTAGGGCTCGAAAAGCTCCCTGTTTGAAATCTCGTTAAAAAATTGATGTTCTTACCAGTCTTGAAAAACCTTCGTCAAAAACTGTAGAATGCAGTGTTTGTGATTTTCACACTAACTTCTGGTTACCCTGGGTACATAGGAAAATTGGAAATCGATTTTCAGAAAGCCTAGAGCCGTCAGTCTTCCATTTTCAAGTCTGTATTCACTGCATTGTATTTTAGTTCAACATATTGCAAGTTAAAGCAAGAAAAAGCATGAAAAATTTTACCTTGATCACGGGCGAGTTTTCGTGGTAAAAAAAGATTTGAAATTGAATATCTTAAACTACAGCTTCGGCTTTATGGTAAATATGCATTTTAAAGTACACATTTTGCTCTATCTATGAGTGAAAAAATTAGGCTCCTAGCACTTTCTATTCGAACACGATCGGCTTCGCCATTTGTACGAATACTTATGTATCGTAGGTTATATGCAATAAACAACTCGGGTCTTTTATAAAAGTAATCTTGGCGAAGCTGACCATTTATTGATGTTTGTAGGGAATCGACAAGACTTCAAAAGTTTTAAGCACTGTGTTCATCGTTCTTCCGACCAAAGCATGTTCTCCATGTTATCGAAAAATAAATTTTTATACTTCCAATGAAGTTCCATGAAAATCTATTGAGGCACCATATTCCATGATAAGAATTATTCATATTAGCTTTCTTCGTAATTATTTTAGGTCAATCATGCTCAAGAGAAATTTCTGAAAGGATCGAATTCCTTCGTCTTACGAATTTTCCATTCAATAAATACATATTGTATTCATTCAACTATACAGCTATATCAAACAGAGATATCCTTACATTTGCTTTTGGAAAAGATTCACATGGATATATAGACGATATATCAGTGTACGATATGCTTGCCAACGTTGAGCTTATCAAAGATGGTGGTTTCGAAAGCCGTAGTATAGAAAAGTACTGTGTGTGTGTCTCGAAGGATTCAACATGCAATGTAATATCAAGTGATCAACATTCAGGCTCGTATGCATGTAAAATAAATAGTTTGGCTTTAGTAGAATTGTCGCAGTTAATAAAAACAGTCGCTGGACATAATTATTATATGAGTTTCTGGATTCAAAGTCAAGATGGAGGGGGCATGCATCTCGATATATTGATCAGTACGGCATCGAATGTGAGTTAACGTTCTCGATGCTTATTTCTAACAAAGTTTAGTTTTGTTTTGCTTTTAATCTACATTATGTAAGTGACTCTGTAGTTTGTATTTTTACGGCAAATCTTGATTTTTCTTACCTGCATCATTCTCGATAATTTATTAATAAAAATATTTCGTTTGTTATTTTCTTTCGAAGGATATAGATGTGGGTATGAATGTAAATGTATGGGTATGGATATGTGTGGCGAGGACGTGGACGTTGATCTATGATCATAGTAGAACCGCTACATCGTACATCCACTCTAACACCCGCACCCATACCCATACTTTTCGTTGGATTTATTTAAAGGTAACGACGCCAACTGTCCGGTTATCTTGATTTCTTATGTATGAACTCTATCGTTTTAAGTTTCGTTTTTGGTATAGTTCAGTCTATTTTTTTTCTTGTATTCGTTAGTTTTTCTAAAGAAGATAAGAGATAAGTGAATCTTCAACAAATATCTTTTCTTTCTCTAATCTACCTGTGTTTCTATGTCGGAGTCGTTATCGAATAGAGAGACAATAAAAAACAAAAACGTTCACACTTTCAGCTTCCATTTTTCTGCTTTTTTATCTAGTTTTAATTTCTGCCTTTTTCGCCATTCTTCTCCGTTCTTTTTCTTTATCTCTGATAGAAATTTGAAGGCATATGACTTTCGAAAGTGGACACTCTTGTTCGCTTAGCAGGAGGCACTGATGATAAGAGATGGAAAAAGAAGAAATTTGCTGAGAGTAAGGTGAAGAACAGAAGAGAATGATATTCGATTCCATGATTGGTAAAGAGAGATAGTAAACAAGAATGCATGCTATTCAATATAATCATTGGAGTATCACTCTTAGGATGTGGGTGTGGGGGGGGGGGGGGGGTATCCACTTCCACTATATCCACACCCACACCGATCGCATCAATCGCAACTAATAAAATATGCAATAAAATGCATTATTAGAAGAAGAGTATTAAAAAATGTATTAAAATGCACTATTAGAAAATTATCAAAAAATACATTATGGTGCACTGAGACTCATCATCAAGGTTATCAAAAATGTTCGAAAATGCATTAAATTATATTGAAACACATTGAAACACATTATGAAAAATTAAAAAATGCATAAAAATAACTTTTGATACACATCATAGGACTATATTCTCAGTCTAATTTGCAAATGATCATTGACGTCGACCCACGACGATATGTAGCACATAGAGATGCTCAAAGAAAGTATCGGACCACTTGATCTTATTTCTTTAATATTGGCTTGTATTCAGTAACACCACATGATGAGTTTTCTGATTCCACTAAAGGATACTTCTAAGCATCTTCCCTTATATGTGTCACTATGAACTTCCAAATTCATGAATAGGATTATCTGAAAGAATTCCAGTATACTTCAACAATATCCGTCGTTCCCGAGGAGAGACAATGATATAAGACTGACTTTCTCAAATATTCGTGAATCCATTTCATGTTGAACTTTCTGAATCGTATGTCGATCGAGTGAGTAACGAGTTGGCTTCATGATAGACCAATCTTTGTCTCAATCTCACGTTGTAGAGATCAGTAACAAAGATTTTGAATCGAATTAATTTTTCGAAGTCATGCGAATTTTTTTCACACATCATTTTGTTCACAATTGGAAATTTCATACGTATAGATATAGGGAAAGGCACTTACAAGTATCCATAAGTGGAATAAGAAAACTGGACATGTGCTCTTACTGAATAAGAAAAACAATATTAAAAAAAAATAGGACCAGGTAATCCGATACTTTTTTGAGCATCTATAGTTGGCTTTACTTGCATGTGTATTATCACAAAATAAGCTCGCTTGGAGCAAGTATAGTGCAATTATCATGACTAATTGAAGGAAACTGATGGAAAATTGAGTTGTTTGTGATTGTTTGAAGAATTATTCTGAAAGAATAATGAAGGCAAAGAGTTTGAGAGAATCTACGAATCCTCAAACGTTCACTTGAGATCCATTCGAATTCGAGGAAGATTCATTCTTATGCAGCAAATTACGCTCAAATTACATGCAAATACATGCTGTGAAATATAGTGACAATAGAAAGTGATAAGAATAAGAAATATGTGTTTTTTTTCGACACTGTTCTTTTTTCTATTGTAGCGTAGATGAGACGTGAAGAAGCAAATATTTTTAGAAATCACATGAAACACTCTTCCTCTACTACAGCGTGAGACTGCTGGAACAGAACGAATAAATTGTGTCTTGAGTCATTCGTTTTTTTGCGAGTGTAGACAGCCTATAGCGCAAAAAAAAATTATCATCGAGATTCTCTCTCTTCACGATAACAAATACAAAAGGTGAAATAATGCGATAATAGTCAATTGCGATATTTGTCGTCTACAAGCTGCACGTGGCAAAAATGGTATGGATCTGGTTGTTTTTTTCTACTATGATACTATTGTTGCTGGTGTATTACATAGTTCTTGCACCAATTATCGACAATCTTTTATATGCTGTATCGAATGAACCTCCAGTGGCTCGTAGTTACATTCCACTGTTTGGATTCGCTTTGACATTAACGAAAAATCCATATGAATTTATTTATTGGCTTCATCATCAATACGGTAATCGAGTTACTGTCAATATTATGTCTCGTCGCTTTCTCTTTCTCAATGAGCAAACAACCTTCATGAATCGTATTGTGAAAGATCCTACATTTACACTCGATTTTTTGGACAAAATAAGTCATAATGGTGGTGGTCTTCGCTGGGAATGTATTCAAAATGAAGAAGCAAAACGTATGATTGTACAAGAATATCATGAATATCTCTATGGTCAAGAGTTAGTCGTGTTAAATCATAAAACATGTGAATATTTGATCGAACGTCTTACTGTAGATCGATTATTATCATCGTCATCCGAAACAGTTAATCTTTTTGATTATTTCGGTGAGATTATCTTTGATACGGCAGTTACAGTTCTCTACGGTGAAACATTTGCTCGATCTCAACCGGACATCTATTCTTCATGTCGAACTTTTGAAGCGGTCATTGGCACAATGATGCTCGATATACCGTTCAAATCATTTTTTCTTCGTTCAACTATTCGTCAACGTAATCAATTTATTGAACGATTTCTGGATTTGAAACCCAATGATGATATGAGTAAACTTATACTCGCTCGAATCGAATCAATGGCAAATCTCGATGACGGACGAGTCTTCAACGAATGGGATAGAGCAGGACAACATGCGCTACTTCTCTGGGCTGCTATCATTAATACAGGATCATTTGCTTGTTGGGCTCTTGTCGATCTACTTTTGCATCATGATGCTCTCGAAGCAGTGAATCATGAATTAAATACTACAGTCAAAAATCTCACATCACTATACAATAAAGAAACTCTCGATGAGTTACGTATATTGGATAGTTGTATTCATGAGACAATGCGACGTATATCACCGTCGGTGACACAACGACAGGCGGGTCAAAATGTTATTGTGACATGTACGGATGGCACACAGATCGGTATAAGAAAAAATGATATTGTTGTCTATCCCTCTATTCTTAAACATTTTGACTCGGAGGTCAGTTTAAAGATTTCTTCTAACTGATAATCTAATTATTTCATGTTATAGATCTATGATCATCCTTACGAGTATCATTATGATCGTTTTATCAAACAACAATCGAAAGTATTGCCATTAATTTTGTTCGGCATGGGATCACGAATGTGTCCTGGTCGATATTGGGCTATCAACAAAATTAAATTATTCCTTGCTATTGTCCTGATCAAACTAGATATTCAATTACTAATGGATGATGACTATAAACAAAAGATGCGCACACGACTCAATTTTCAATTGAGCAATCTTTTTACCAATTTAGGTCCTCATGAAAAAGATAAACATCAATTTCGTATACGATATTCGATGAAAAAATAAAATCCTTTTTTTTTGAACGATTGAAGAAAAGAGTAAGTTCAGAAAATGTTTGGAATTGACACATCAGAAATGAAGAGCCACTAGTCAAAGAATACCAGTCCGTCAATAGCGCACCTATCATGAAATCATATGCCTGACAGATAGCACCAATAGGATTCGGATATTGCGATTTTCCATTATCGGTCGGTTGGCGACGTAAATCAATGAACAAAAACGAAAGAGATAAAGTCATTTCACAGAAAAATCACCTAACGTGATCGATGAAAGTTTGATTCGGTTTGTTCTCAGTTTATTTGAACGAATTTAACTTTTTTTTCTCTTCAACATTGTAATTTCGTAGTACTAAAAGTAAAACTTCTAATTACATTTCAATGCAAAGATTAATTTCAACTTATCGTTTAAATATGGCAAAGAACTCTCGACATGATGAATACATCCAACGAGAAAACAATATTTTCCTCTTTCCTTCACCAATATCCCGTCAAAACACAATCGAACCGTTCAAAGGATATATCACTCGCTGCAATTTGATGCAAACGCAAATACTCGAGATCAATTCGTAGCCTTCGTCTGTTTGGGAGGGTGTGGGTGTACGTGTACGTGTGCGTGTAGATAAAGAGAAGACACGCATACTTCTATCCCCATCTTCATACCCACATCTACCCTCACTCACACCCTACTCAGTGACTTCATTCAATCAACGCAATGGCTAAAATAATATCTTCAGTCAGTAGCTATGACTTCATGCATTTCTAAACATTTTCAGTTGCTTCCATGTCAGTCGACGCATGAGGCAGGTAAGCAAATGATCTCTCAAGATCTTATACTTATTGTTGTTAGCTGGCTCATCTTGGGCTTCACTATGTTATCGTTTATCATGGTTGACTGTCTCTTGATTCTACTTGTCACCCATTTTTTCAGCAACAAAGTTTCCATGGCACCAAAAATCAATTGTTCAACATGATACATTATCAATGGTAACGAAAGTAAACCAATTACTTCTTGATCTCCACCAGTATAGAGAATGTTTATTAATGGTACTTCCTTGGGTACAGTTTTTGTGGCACCACAAAACATGATTGCTACCGTATCTTCTCGTGAGAACTGCCAATGTCGAATAGGTAATCGTGCAGTGATCATGATTAATAGTGAAAAAACAATATATATTCCGGCATTAATAATAATCAAGGCGGCAAGATCCTTCCCGTTTATTGTTTGAAATGATTCGGTGGCAACAGTTGTACAAAATGCTGACAACACTGGTGCTAACAGAGCTAGACTATTTAGTTCGGAAAAGTGAAATTTTTCTCGTACATATGCAACCTGTTTTGTCCATAAGAAATGAATGACTTGTCCGACAAATAAAGGTAGAAGTACAGTCAAACCCAAGTTTTTCATAACATTTCCATAGTCTAGTCGACTACTCTTACCACCATTAGAACTGCTTGGCAAAGAATTAACAGTAGGATTACTCATAAAATAGAAGACAAGAGCCGATGATATAAATATACCCAAAACATTGCCAAGTGCTGCATTTAGCAGTGCTGAATATTCATTACCCATACCATTTTTAGTCATGACAACATTGCTGGAAATAGTTGTGGATGTACAAGCCATTATAACGATCCCAGCAACTAATGTTTTGTTGATCGGCAATCTTGTTAGTAACAATCCTAAACCATAAATTGTAAATGCAATGATCAGTAGGCTATAGATCTGGACGACGGCATGAAGGCACATATGAAGAAATTCTTTAGCAAGTAGTGTTGCTCGAAGCGATAAACCACTGAAAAAGAAAATTAGTATGACATATCTCCATTTAACGGACCATTTAGAGTGAATATAGCCACCGGTTTTGCCGACATTTGGAAATGCATATGCCAGCCCGATAACGCAACCCAACCCAATAAGAAATCAATATTTGCGAATAATAGGCAATAAATACGATAGACATAATGGAATAGCACAATGTTTTGGTTTCTCTTCTTGTTTTTCTTCATATATATATGAACAAGCAATGCCATTGTAGGTAGACAGAATAAACAAACGAATTTTTCATTATAAATGGCGCAGATCTGCGGCAGACTGGTTAACATGCTATTGAGCGGTATATCATCCAATAAAAGCATTATTATACAAGGGTTTGTTTTATTCGTAATGTATTCTTCAAATTCAACTAAATTTGTGAATTTATTTGTGAATTTGACTTTCGGCACAGTTTCAGATTCTCTTCCAAGCCAAATGAGTGAAAACAAATCCGAGTCACTTTTATCAGCTGACATACCTAATCTGCCTTGATAGTGTACCTAATCAAACAGAAAATCTGAAAACACATATACAATTGAAAATAGAAAAAAAGTTTCGTCATCACTTCTTTTAGGATACAAATTGAAAACTTCGAAGGGACTTTATGAAAGAATGTCACGGAAACGGAAACAAATTCTAAACTATATTAACGTTTTAAGACATTCCTCTATGATATCACGTTCGCACAAGACTGTCACGACTGAGTGATTAAGTTCTTAGGCATGTGCCCTCAAGACGCTGTATTCGAGCTTCGGGGATGCATAAGATGGAAGAAGAAGAAGAAGGATACTCCTGTCTTTCGGCTACCTTGCGGTATGGGGTGCTGCCTAGCGGCAGATCTGATAGCCCGATATTTTTCCTAGATCTACGACTAGCTGTAGATCTGGGCAGAAGGCTGGTCTGACACAGAGTTCTTTCGCTCAATTGCTGGAGCTTCCCATAGGCACTAACTAATCACATACCATGAATGTTCATCGCGGCTGAGAATCTGCCGCTGCCACATACTAGCCACAAGGGCTGATGTATGTCACAACATAGTCAGTAATCCTTCAGCCATGGCCGCTGCATAAGATGAACCGATCCAAGCTTACAAGAAACCCTAGCGCCACTCGTAAAAAGGCGTTTTTGTGAGGTAAAAATGACAATTTTAACAAAACCCAGTTAATCACGTTGAACACACATCCAAGCATATCGAAAAGTGGGTAGGAATTGTAA
>CAJNOP010000732.1:0-102811 GCA_905250075.1 Rotaria sp. Silwood1
TCTGCGAAACGGTAAAAGTTCAGTTTTTTATTTGCTTGGAATTAAAGCAATAGACGCCTCTGAAGGGTACAAATGTTTGCAACCAGTAGCGGATCCTCTAAGGATTTAAGAAAATAGGAAACAGTTTAGTGAATCCCTCAAAAAACGGTTCAGAAAGGTAATTGGGATGTATGAGAACGGGTTTGTAAAGGGATTTATGCTGTTGTAAAGAACGCTTCCAAGGATTCGTGCTGGTTGCACAGTCTGAAACTTTTTTTCGTTTATTATACTACCTTTTTTACAGTGTAGACTCACACGCCCCCACCCACACCCACACTCACACCCACACCCACACCCAACTATTTGTTAGATTCAAAGATGAGAGGAACACGTAAAAGAGTGTTGAACTCTTTCACCCAGTCAACAGATATACGAGCATGGACGCGACCTTGACGGCCAAATAATGAGACTGGAGAAAGAGATGGGTGTATATAAACAGAGTTATGCCATACACCTGGATAAATATATAGACCATAACCTTCGCTTACATAAAAAGCAGTGAGATGATCAGGTGTAATATCATCACCCAAAGCTGGAGCCAAAGTGGAAATGAACGGTTTACCATTGGTGGGAAAGAACAACTGGCCACCATCAGGATGATAATCGGAACTCCAAATGAAAACAGATGAAATATCCGATGGCTTGCTTATATTTGAGTTAGATAATGATGCGGATTGCGACGGAAAGTTTCCATATCCAAGTAAATAGTGATTAGAATCAGTAGCAATAGCATGGTTTTTGCCATATAAACGATCTTCTTCCCAATAAATCTCCATCGATCCTTCAGTTGTGCCAGCTTCATTTCCCGTGTTTGGATCAAGTGCCCTCCATCCTTTTGTAGGCCAAGGAACTATATCAAATTTTCCGTTTTCTACGGTGACATCATCCGGAGAAGTAATCAAATAGCCAATATCTTTTAACGATTCATTTGTTGCTTCCACTAGGCGTATATCTTTCACTTTTACATCAGGAGGAATTATTGGACTTAAATAGTTTTCTTTACTGATTCCGCTCATTTCACTAAAATAAGACAACACAAAAATCATAAAATGTGAGACCATGGCAATAATTTCTACATTCCCAGGCACTGCGGTTCTTCAAAAAAAACTTTTATCATGGAGGTTTTCGAATACAAAAAATCAATTTCAACAACACTTACCAAAATCAACTAAGGAAAATATTAACACAATGATTATTATTATGGATTTTGCTGCTTTTCGTTTGCTTTTAACTCTATTAACTTTAGCTTTAAAAACCGAGAACGAAAAAAGATACGATTGTGTGGAAAAAAAGACAGATGGATCGTTTCACATCGATTTATTTATCATACTTATGTTGCACCAAAAGCGATTAAGAGAGGATCCGCCATTGGATCGAGTAACCACGTACTGCCAAAACTTTTCTCTTCATTATTCTGGGGTGAGTGTGGGTGTGAACGAATGAAACAATTACACTCCACACCCGCACCCACAGCTTCAGCCACATCCACACTCACGCCTCTACACCACACACAAACCTGCTACCCACATTCACACCCACACTCACCCGCACTCGGCACCCGTCCGCACCCCAAATCCACCCACAACCATACCCACACCCACCCACACCCATCCCACACCCATACCCACACCCGGGAAACTGTTGAATATAAAATACAGTAACAAAAAACGAAGTTTAATGCTCAGAAAAAATAACATAAAAACCTACAAAACGATATTGTTGTTGTAAATATCAGGAGTTTGAGAAGATATGAGTTATTCAAAAATCGAATAACATTCTTTCTTTGGCATTCTTACATGGTTTCATAGAGCTGGTCGAGCTCTACAAAATTGTTTATATTGAAAAATTTGCAAACCTTTTTTGTGGAATAAATGTGCAAAAAAATCTCATATTTATGTTTTTTATATGAAAAACCGACAATTATTTTTTGCGTATAATAGAAAACCAATTATTTGTACGGTCGTTGAATAAGGTTTTATAAATTTATCCCGCAAAAAAGGTTTAAAAATTTTTCAATATAGACAATTTTGTAGAGCTCGACAAGTTCTATGGAACCATGTAAGAATATCAAAGAAAGAATGTTATTCGATTTTTGAAGTACTCAAACTACTGATATTTATAACAACAATATCATTTCGTAGTTTTTTATGTTATTTTTTCTGAGCATTGAACTTCGTTTTTTGTTAATGTATTTTATATTCAACAGTTTTCCCTATTAAAGATAAATATAGATCGTACTCGATCCCTACTATTCAAGACTAAGAAAAAAATCTAATAATATTGAGTAGTTTAAATGTATGACTCAAAACAAAAAAGTGATATCACACTTTTGTCCGGCACTGTAATTCCTGTACAAATGATCTTCAACGAGATTTTACTTTAAAGAATACTTATATAAATCAACATTGAGTTTCCAGTATTTTAATTCACTCGTGCTGTTTATTCGAATTAAACTATACCCAAACTTCCGCTCCTAGTGGTGCACCAACGATTAGCATTCTCCATCGATTATATTGTCGTAAATCATACGTTAATGAACCTTGAAATTCACCAAAATCATTTGAATGAAAAACATCAACAATTACTTTTGAAAATAAATGATAATGGTGAACTAAAAAATAAATATTAAATTAAATGAGTCTGTTGGTAATAAAACTTACTGGTACTTGGTTGAAGAATATTGAATGAACAGCAGTTGTAAATAATCAATTAAAATAGGTATGATCAATACGAAAAGGACAGATATACAATATGTAACCAGGTAATATAAAGAAAAACAAAACAAAAACAAAAACAAGACTGTATACAAATACATATTTCATTTAGAATCAAATAGTCATTTTTTTATTAATTCGTCATGTTTGATATTTGGTAAAACTGTTTCAAGAATAAATGTTCGAAATTCATTTGATTTAATTGAAACATATTTATTATATGCTTTTTTATTAAAAAAGATATCATTTTCTCTTCCTTTTCGAGAGTTATTTACACCAATATGAACACCGGCTAAACTTCCGTAGCAGTCCAATATAAATGAACCACTAGAACCAGGTAAGGTGCTACAGTTATGTAAAGAATATTGATCATTTTCACATGCTTCTTTTATAAGATTTCCTATTGAAATAGATTTGTAATTAACATGATGATAAAGATTCAGCTTTTCGATTGTTAAATCATTGAAATCTTTCAAATATTGGTAAGGTTTTAATTCATCTTGATCAATTAATTCCCCATTGTATCCAACGAGATATAGTTTTGAATTTAGTGGAGCATCAACTAGTTTTGATGATTTTAAATCGAATTTGGGATCAAAATATTGATCTATTGTTACATTTGCTACTTCATTATCTAATTCAAGTAAAGCAAGATCTGTATAATTATCCTTGATTTCAGTATAATCAGTAATGTGGTCCTCTACTATACCACGTTGAATTATTTTAGCTTGATATACAGTTTGATGAGGATTTAGAAACGAAAAAACTGTATCAGGAGCAGGATCACAAAAAGCCACTAATATTTTAGAATAAGATACTTTATCAGTACCCCATTGTATTGGATCAAATGTATGGCCAGATATTAACAAAAGCTTATTAGTTATCAAACAATCACTGCCAAAGATAATTTCTGTTGTTGTTTTACGTTCGTAAAACACTGCAATTCGAAGAACTAGATGTCTGATAGATAATAAAGTTGATGTTATTTGATGTTCATTTGGAATTTTAGGTAAAGATATTTTACAATTTAATCCATCGTAAATATACGTATATGTTTTTTCAATGGAGTTGGTTTGATTATTGGAAAATGCTCTTTCATTACATACAAATTTGGGCACTTTATATATTCTATTTGAAATAATTTGTTGCTCTTCTGAACTAGACTAAAATAAAGCAAACAACTAGAGCACATGTTCCTGATTATAACGAACTTTTTACACATTTCTCTTTTTACTCTTTAATTTACTGGTTAATTAAAGTTGTTTAGAAAAATCATAGAAACTTTTTCACTTACCGATGAATTTAAATCAGTCATCTCAATAAAAATAAACACGAAAATTTTTTAATTTAATAGAATAATATATATGTAATATGAAATGAGAAGTCATTCTTCATGAAATCAAAATGAATATCAAAGAATAAATAATTCTTGATGAAATAAAGACGAATCTATAAATACCAGAGAAAAAAGGTGACTAAGCGAAAGAAGAAGTATGAGTATTTAACTCTAAAATGAAAAAAAAAGAATATGGATGCACTTCATGTTCATTCATTAATTAGTCAAAACTTCTTTTTAGAATATGGGAGACGAAAGAAACGTGGAGGAACAAAGTCAGAGTATCACTGATTATTTCATTATTGAAGATGTCGTCCTTCTACGAACAATCTGTTCATATTGATGAGATAAATATGAGATACAAATTAATCCTCATTTCATCCTCTTTTTCCTGTTCTATTCTGGTCTTTTTATTAAAAATAATTTATTTTTTCAAAATTATGACAGATATTATGAAATAAATATTAAGACAAATAATTATTTTGTGGTTGCATATTCGTTAAATCTGTCGAATCAAATATGTACCTTTTGTCCTATTTAAAGAGAGAGATTCATGTTTATACGCCAATAAAATAATAACTTCTCAAATAAAGAAATGACTACATTAATGGATACATACCAGAATGTTAGCAGTTTTTTTTCTTTTGAACTTAGATCTTTTTTATCGTACACTTCCTACTGTCATAAAACTTTTTTTTTTATCTACGTACATCTGGATAAAAGTAATTTTCATTATCTGATTGTAATTATTTAACGCAAATATATTAAAAACAGAAATATGTTTCTCCATCGTTTACTATTCTTCTATAATAAACAATTGCTTTTTCTAGATTATAGATAAATAACCGTGTTATTAAATCAAAGAACTTCCAAACCAATAGATAATTCACACGAACCACATGATGGCTATCGATTGACGATACATCTTAGGCTTTCTTCAATTTGTTTATGTACTGATAAATATATAAGATTTATTATCGAGACAAACTAAATAACAGGTGAGAAAAAACTTAACTAAGAAACATATGGATACTACACTCTGAAAAAAAAGGTATTCTCGGAAACCGTTTTTAGCCGGTTTCCGGGAATATCCTTTTTTTAGAGTGTAGCTGAGAATATCGGTTGACATTTTTAGAAAGTTCTGTTCATATGTTGTTAATCTCTTATGAGATAGCATATATATGAAAAACGTGATTATACATCTGGCGCATTATTTTATCAGAGATTTAAGGGTGTGGGGTGTGGGTCTGGACCTGGTTGCCGGTCATCTCTTCACCCACATCCTCGTCCTAAGAGAATTATCGATTTAAATATACAACAAATATGAAAGGTTATTCTTTGATTCATTATTCATTCTTAACATAGAACAAAGGATCATTTTATTGTGGGGTGTGGGTGGGGTCTGAGTGTGGTTATCAGAATATGATTCACATCCACATCCGCATCGACACACACCCTTCTGAAATAGGTTGTCATCGAATTTTCATTCCAGTGGAACCAAAAGCTAACTTTACTAAAATCGAATCGAAGGGAAGCAACGGTAAGAGTTTGATAAAAAATACTTAAATATAAAACAGACTATCAAAGACTAGTTCATTTTACAGCGCTTTGCGACCAGTTCTCAAGAAAATTATTTTAAGAAAACGATACTTAACTTTTTTCTACACACTCGAACACTAACCGTAGGATTAAATGAGCTCGTACGCTTTAAACTGAAAAGACTTGATTCTTTTACGGTTCAACGAGACACCATTTCATAGACGTCATTTGAGTTCAAAATATTATACATTTACATATTATTTTAACAACATCAAAAATTTAGTTTTTCCAATCGATGTTTCTTAGAGAATTAGGAAATAATATTTGGAAGCCTTCTACAGGACAAATAAAAAACATATTCATGCACATATGAAAATGGCTCATTTTTTCAATGGTATTCCAAATTGTAAGTTTTATCCGAATTTTCTTTGATTGCCGCTTGCAAAAAACGTTACGAATTAGTCTGCTTTTAGAAGAATCACTATACTCTTTTTTTCCCATATAGAGTGTTTGAATTGCCTGCACCGTATTTCTGTAGAACACTTCTTCGTGTAAACAAATATGTATCAATCCAAGTTTTTAACACTACATTATTTTCTCATAAGGTTATGCATATATTTTTCTTACTGATTTAATTCAAAATTCAATCAAATACATATAAATACAAAAAAAATGTTTCTTAGTCCCTACAGATCGGCGTGATGCTGGCACTTTAAGGTAATATTGATGCAATTGACAATTTATCGAATACTCTGAATTTTCTTTCTAGGCACAACAATCCATTCCGATGAATGGAGAGCCTATCAAGCCCTACAAAATAATCTCGAGTATATTCACTGCACGGCCAATCATTCCATCAATTTCGTCGACCCCAACACCAGGTCCATACTCAACCTGTTGAAAACACATGGACGTTGACAAAAAGAAAACATAAAAAAACAAAGTGGCTTCGATCAAATTTTTATTAGCATCATATGTCGAAGAATATATGTTAGAATATCTTTCTTGAATAAAGGACATCTGTCTGAATAAAAATTTTCTTCCTCAATAATGGATGCGCTCATTATCCAATAAATTTTTTGTCATTTAATCTTCTCCTCCAAAACAAATATTTCATACTTAATGATATTTATTTGTTAAACATCCATGTAAAATTGAGAATGATCTATTATTTAGATATTTTTTATATTTTATGTAGAATTATAAGATAGAAAAGTTTAAAAATTCTTTTCAATGTTCTATTACTGTTGATCAATTCCACAGCGATTTTGTTTTACAATATAATTAATTAAATGTATTTGATTCATTTTCTTTGAAAAATATTTCAATGAAAATATTTAGTCATCGACAGCGACATATCAGAACACTTGCTCCTACTCAATTACACCGATTAGTGAAACAAACACAAGATCAATATGTTATGGCATATAGATTTGAAATTGGCAAATCTTTAATTGATTCTATTGAACGAATAGAAACAAAATTTAGGTGGTTCATCATCAACTCATTATGATCTTCTGTGGCTTATAACATATCATCAACATATAAACGAAGCATGGAAGCAAAATTTCTTCTTCAGTTAATGATAAAAAATGTTTTGTCATTAGGAAAACTCAGAGAATAAAGATGGGAAAGAAGCATCAAAAGAAATTTTAAAACAAATTAGTAAAGGATGAAAAACCATGAATAAAGCCTTGAATAAAAAAAAATAATTTTTTTTATTAGCTAGATTTCAACAAAGTCGAAAAGTTTATCAAAGCCAAGTTATCTTACCAGTGACTAAGAGTATCGGCAAAACTGCAATTGACAATAGATACCGAGCAGCGGATGATAACTATGAATACGATGCATATGAAATGAGTGATGATGAAGTATCTGATATTGATTACACGAGAAAGCATGCCTCGTTTCTGATTATTTGTGATAATTGGTGGTCGAAATGAAACCGATGAAAGTGGATGTAATTATTGACAACGCAAGAATACTTATATACGAGATGGTATTTGGAATTGTTTCAATGAAACAATTGAAGTCGGTTTTGATTCATCACCACTAATCAAATGTCCATCTCGTTATCATCTATGTGTTTCACCTCAACGTATCTGCTTATCTATTTACCTGATGTCAAAGCAAATGATGAACGTCGATTTTGTCAAGCAAATAGATTATAAAGATAAAACGGCTCGATTTTATTATTAGAATGATACTATTCCTATGGTGTATATCATGTTCGAGATTATGTGACACGAAGATGGACTGTACACATAGAAACGATGAATACATTACCGAACAGCAACAAGCAAAACATATCATATGTATAAGATGAAATACACTCGATATAGTGCTAGAAAGGAATGAGAAAAAGGACAGCTGTATATCTGTTTGTCTATTGACAGAATCACACTTATTCTTCATATCACATTTCATGCACAATCACATCACTTTAACAATGCGCTCTCTCGTTTTGCTCTTGCTACTTGTTCTCTGCTGTTTTGACACTGAGGCACTTAAAAAGAGGCAATTGCAGCAGGCACATTCTGGTGAGTTCCTTCATATTCCAAAACAAAATAAAAAGTGGTTACTTCTAGGCTATTGTCCTTTCCATTTCGTGCCATGCGGTATTGCCTGTCCATCTGTCTGGTCCTTTGAGAAGTGTGCGAACAGCCGAAACTGTTGCACAAGTGATAGTCAATGTGCCTCGGACGAAAAATGCTGTCCACCCGACTGTGGATGTTACAATCGGTGCATCAAAGCACAAGAGAAGCCAAGCTGGCAAAAACAACCATAGTGTAACAGTCGTTTTCTGACTTTTGAAGATCCATTGTGTGACAATAAAGAAATAAGCCAATTCGAACGGCACATGTTGAGTTACGTCTTACAAAATGTCACATCCTAAACATACATATTCTAAATTTTGCTGTCTCGGCTGAAATGAGATATAATGGGTGACCTATGAACAACGTCGACTATAGAGCCTATATCAACTACAGAGAAGATTCTTTCATATTCGATAGTTCCTTTTTTAATTATTAGAAAACTTAACTTCGAGAGATCTCTAGAAAGCTTGTTTGTTACATTGACCATCAATAATACAGTGCCTTATTGATCATTTAGATTTACACTTAATTTGATCTCTATTGTGCAAGAATCAACAGCTAATTAATAATTTGAATTGTAGTCTTCGAGATAAAAGCCTTTGTTTTACTGTAGTGTCTGGTATACATTGGCCGTCAAAATAGATCGTACACCTAGAAAATAGCCTTGTTTTCTTAATATCTCAAGAACGTTTTAATATTTTGTCGTGCAACTTTCAGCCATATGTAGCCCAGTTCTCATAGTATATCGGTGGAAAGTATCACATATCTATATAACATATTCGTTGTTTTAGAATAAAAGTGGCGAAACTGATCGTATAGCTCACACAAATATATGAGCCAAAATTTAAAAACTACAATTTTACATCTCAACATTTTCAACGAGAAAACATGTTTAAAAGATGTTTTAACTGCAATAGAGCGTAAGACATTATTTTAGTTGTTAAATGGGTGGGTGTGAGTGGAGGTAGGGAATTGAGCTGTAAAACTTCTTTTAATCGTTACGCATCGATATTTGCACCAACATCCACACATTCACACCCATACGCTGATCGGAGTACAGCGAATTCTTCTACCCCTACGAAGGAGCTAGATAAGTCAACATTGTGACTCATTCTTTGTTATCGAACACTTGAAAAGAATCCAGATAACAATGTTCGACGCATATTCCAAAAAAAAGAAAGAAAGAAAGAAAAACAAATCTTATGATCGTTTATGCGTTATCTACATCAAAATAATTGTATTTAGAATTACGAAAAACAATGAAGTACTCGTTTGTGTTCATTTTGGCGTCAATATTAGTGATGTATATCCGTAAGGACAAGGTACAACGTACTCACACTGCTGGGCAACGCATCATTCAAGTGAATTCATTTCACAAAGGAGATGTGATCGAATTCGTATTGAGATCAAACGAAACGGGTCATACCCATTCGACGATCAAACAGACAATCATGGATGATGGTCCATGTGGTAACTCACCGACAAGTGTACATCCACTGAAACGACCCTGTACTCCACCCATTCATTACCACCTTAAACAAGATGAAAGATTCGATGTGGAGAAAGGCACACTGGGGTACATCTTAAATGAAATGAATGGTACAATAGAAACGCATGGGCACTTATGGATACCGAAAGGCTCATGTCACACATTTTGGAGTGCTGGTAATGACGATTTGATTGTGAACATAACGCTCTATAACGATCAGGGAATGATACCTGGTAGAAGTGCTGATTCTTACTTCGAAAACATTAATGGAGTTAGGCGTGATAGTCCAAGTTTAATAGCAACACTTCAAGTTCAAATGGGTCATGACATTTATAGATGTGACATTCCGAAACTTTTTAACTCAATGTTCAGTAAAATTTTTCAATTGATTGCTTTAGCTCTTGGTTATCAAATTCAATACGTTGAATATACCACACCAGTTATTTAGAGATGTAATCCTTTTCGCTTCTTATAGAGTGTGGGTGTGGATGAGTATTGATGAAAAGACGTTGACACCCACATCCTTCGTCTCTTGAGTAGAAGTGAGGTGCGCGTATTTGTTTCTCTTACAAGCATGTGAAACCGAAGATTATAGAATGCTGTTTCTAATAATGACTGACGCGCTAACTACGTGTTTCTGTATGATGTTATCATACTGTAAAACGTTGAATCATTGGTGTAGTAAATAAATTCGAAAGCAATGATTGAGAAAAACAGACTACTTATCAGTTTGCTAAGAAAAATGAACTGTTTTTCTACTCATTTTTTACTTCAGATGATGGAATTAGAAGCGGCGTTCGTTTGGAGTTGCGTAGTTATTAAAGAATGAAACACAATATACGAAAAAAAAAGAAAGCAACGTGTATTATTACGGCCATAGTTATTTACAAGATGCATTGAACTTCAACGAACGATGCACAATTAGATGCTGGCGCGAGCATCATTTTTGCTTAAGCTGAATAACTTTTGCACCGAATTTAGCCACTAAATTCAAAAAAACACATATACGCAATGATTATATCAACGGGAAAAGCATTACGACTCACCCTTGGCATTGATCGGTAGCTTTGCCTGCGACTCAACAATGTAATCCTTCAGTTCCGGTAGTTCGCGGACATTGTTCAGAAGTTCTTCGACATAAGCATATTTCCCAATTACTCCATATGCTTGATCCAGGGTAAAGATACAACCGAAATATTCGAACAATTGAAAATCAGCCACAGTCACTTCATCGCTGACGGCGAACTTTCCTGTGCGTTTACTGAGATAAGCATCTAGCTGTCGGAGATTTTCTGAGAAATCTGTCTCAAGAAATTTCTTCTGCTCTGTTTCAGAATCTCCATGAGGACCGTAGCACAATTTAGCAAACGACATGCGCAAATCATGAGCTTGTTCGCATAACATTAATACAAGGGCTTCTTCTTCAGGTGTTTTACCCATCAGATGAAATTTTCGACCAAGATAGTACAGAATAGCCTTTGATTGAGTGAGCTTCAGGTTGCCATCGATCAAGTAGGGCAAATTTGGAAAGTCTACCATTGTATTCATCATAATTAATTCTGCGAAAATCAATATTTTCTTACCCAAACCGAGTTTGAATTTTTCTCTGAGCCAGTCGTCGCAATTAAATTCTGGCCCATCGCCGAGCTCGTACATCTTGTCCACGAAGACCACCTTGGCATAATGCAGAGCCAAGCGAGTTGGTTCAGCCAGGCCACGAATAGCCCAGTAGCCGAGCACTAGTTGATCATTATTTGTTGTTGACTGAGTCGTCATATTCTTTAAAAGATTAATCTAGAAAAAAAATACAAATTTGTAGTAACGCGCAATAACTTTAAAACTCTTTTGTCAAGAACGGAGTAGACTATTAATAACATAGATGTGTACGTGTCTTATCTCCATTAGATGGGAACACGTGCTTATCGGTAGTTATTTCTTCTTTGATAACTGTGTCACATGCTTTAGTCAGCTAAAGAAAGTAAAAGAAAAGAAAAAATGGATGCAGCGTATGTTGGTGATACACACTGTAAGTTAGTTAGAGTGTCACTGCATTAGACTAGTAGTTTGTTGTTGATAGAAAGATTTCAACACTTGCATGACTTAATGTAGTTACGCTGGTATACGAATATATTTCTAGTTCCGTGGACTGTGTTAACCCTGGGTGCGAAAAACGTAAAAAAACATATCAGAGGATGATTTACGTTGTTATCTGAGGATGTGAGTGTAAGGCATGGATAAAAAATACACATCCACATCCATATCCACCCTCTCAAAATTGCTATCTTGTTCAAAAACTCTTCTTGAGTGAAGAAATTAAGTAGAGAATTTTCCGAAGTTGATTGCAGATTTTGACTCTGTGACGCTAAAAGCCTTTGGTAAAAAAAATATTGATTATCAAATCTGTTCCAAGCCAACTTACTGAACAGCCAGTAGAGTTGGATGCCCGGACAAACTGGGTAGTCAGTTGGATCGATCACCCAGTCGAGACTGAAACTGCTGCATACCTGTTCTAGACTGAAGTGATTGGGTATATCATTTTTTATAGTTATACTTCAAGATGTGAATGTGGGTGTTTAGGTTCGGATATGGATGGAGTGTGGATGAGATGCGAAGACTGCTAAAGAGAAGAAATACATTCACACTGACATTCACTCTCAGTCATATCCAGATCTCGTAAAAAAAACTCTTTCCAAGATGAAAAAAGCAAACTGAAGATTTTGAAAGACGATTACAGTTTTGAATTGCTCGATTCGGATTACCTTTGGTAAACATTATAAAAAGTCATGATATATATATATGTGTGTGTGTGTGTACACGTGAATATACTTGTGACTGCACATGTGACTGTAAACAAATATACAAACTCTTTTTTTCATGTGACAGTCTCTTATGTTATACAACACATTTTTTTAATGAATGAAAGAAAACGTTTATGAACTGGTGTAAAGCAAAGTTATACAATAACTGATTGAATTTTTATGTTCGCATACTGTGTATTATTTTTTATTTCGTTGTCTGACATCAATCAAAACACAATAGAAATGCATTGATAAACGAAATTATATTTCGCGATAGAAGTGATAAGTGCTCATTGTTAGCGTTCTATCGAAGGTCAGAATATTTGTTTCATTGTTACATAGTCTATATTTTCATTGAATTTTAAATATTATGGTCATATCTCAATCATTTTCATTTTGGCTAAAAGACATAGAAAACATAGTTCAACCTAAGACAATGATTGTTTTTCTGCGCTCTCAACTTTTCTGGTTAGTTTCTATGAGATCGAGCATTTATCTCATAATCATCGTTCGTTCCATGAAGCGAAAAACTGATCAACTATTTTGCATTCAATTCAATCAATGAGATCTGATAGATCGATAGGGTGATCATCATGTTGTCGAAGAATGAAATTCTTAAGTCCAATAATTTGATGTACAGCAGAGTTGATATTTCACTTTGTGAATAATTTACGTTGACGCACGATTATTTGCCATTCGCTTGGTTATTTTTTTTCTTCAAAACAAAAATGACGAGAAGGATTCGATCGAACAGTATTATGTAGTATGTTTTATCTTGAAGATCTGAGAATTTAATTAGGAGAAAATATTTTATCATCATTCATCTATTAAACTGCTTTCTCCACTCACAGACTTGACTGATCTATTGTTAGAAATCAACCTACAATCGTGTTATTAACTAAATCATATCAAAGTAGATTTTTCATTTGAACATCATCGTCGGATAGAAGAATGACATTCAATGTTACATATGGAGATTATTTATGACTATTACATAGTGGTGTACTTTGAAGGAGGGTCATCGAACACTTCTTCACTGATTCTTTTTTTGTACATAACATATATAGTTGATTGATGAGAGATCGTGTTCAAGATATCAAATTTTTCATTGAACTGTTTTTTCTATCATGTCATTATCATAGAATGTTCTTGTATTTGACTCAGCATCAAACTTGAGTCCTATCAACGAAAACCTTGACTTTTGTTCAATTAGATTAAAGAACTTATTCAAGTTAAAAACATAGTCATTTTTCTTTTCATTTCCGTATGAGTATGTTAACAAGAAGTTTAATATCAAATCACATTCTAGTGAAATATTCAATATAAAGAACTTGGTCCAAAATGATATAGTTTCAAAGCCATTTCCATGTAATTTGTCCACGACCAATACCAAGATCTCCAACGATCGCTTTAAAAGCAGCTTCAGATAGATCAAGATCACCATAACGACATCCAGGACATTTATCAACAATTTTTACTGTAGCTGATCCATTCGGACCAACGACATTGACTAGTTTATTACATAATGTGTTTCGATTTGGATTACCATTAGGTGTTTGTGGATCGAATTGTGCTGAATTCAAGGCAGCGATGTATTCACTATCACTGTGCATTGTTCCACATGCTGTAAAACCAACACTGACAGTATAATATGTAGCTTCTCCTTTGAAAGCATCACCTAAACACACAACACAAAGATAGATCTCTCTTGGGAGACTAACGAAGAATCATATTTTGTTTTTCAAGAGTAAGTTTTCTATCGAACAAACATACATCATGCAGCAAGTAATTCAGAAAATATATTTTCTTTTCCATTCTCGTTCGTTAATGAATTTGATCTGTCTTCACTACAAACTGAGGATCAGATCAGTATGGCTATGACTTTTATTGTTTTCCAGATCATCTCTGAGTAAGAATGCATCAAAGATTTTAACAATTTTTTATCAAATCTGATTCGTCTATTACAAATAAGTGCAGATAAATTCGTATCGACAAGAATTAGCATATGTCAAGAACATATGAATCTTAATACCAGCTGAAAAAGGTCGAAACTGTTGTCTTTTCACTTTAAGTCTTTTGAAATAACCTCCGAACTCGAAGAATTGCAATCTTTCAATTGAAACCAACAAAAGATCTACAGAGAACATATATTCTCTGAACTATCAGTGTTCCATAAAAACCTCTGCTAGTTGCTTTTAGAGAATATTGATAAATTTTCTGAAACTCTTTGAAAGTCTGTAAAACCTACTTCAACTAATCTCCAATGTCACTATATCAACATCACAGATCGAGCCTAGAAAGAATGTGAATAAAATATAACCTACCCCCAGTGTTGTCTCCACCATTTCCCTTACATGGACCAGCCTTACAGCCATCACCACAGTACTCTAAAGTTTTACCACAGTAATCCCATTTTGACAGACACATATCCGGTTCAGGACAACCTGAGGGAACCATTCTTCGACTCAGAATATGTCGCCATCGAAATTTGTTGATGTTGTCATAGCCTTGAACATTGAGAACGATGCCAAGTGAAATGAAAACATAGAAAAGTATGCAGCGAAACATGATTGAATTTACTTTTCTCGAGCTTAGTTCTTTTTTGTTATCTAAAAAAGTATAAAACAGAAGTAAAGAAACATCCACGTAGATAAGATCTCATTTAGATATGTGAATAGGAGAGAGAGAGAGTGCTGTAAAAGAGAATACTAGATTGAAGGTGAGAGATATGATACACTTTCGAAGTCATTATTGAAAACAAGACATAGAACGAAGAGGACACAAACAGAAAAATCCAGTAGTTCTTTTTTTCTCCTTTATTTCGATGATCATTGAAATACGACGAGACATTTCTCTTACAGGATAAAAATTGACAAAATTCGATTGAGTAAAAGACGGTCATAAAACATTATTCTCATCTTGCTGCCTGACAATCCGTAGTTCTAGTCAATAGCTGTCATTTGAATACAACCATATTCTGTCTGAACTTCTACTAATAATACAACGATGAGTGTCATCAACTGTGTGCTGCATCTATCGGTCTTATTAGGATACTCTATTCCATATTCATTGGTGATTCGTCATGAACGTATTTTTTTACCGTCATGTTATAGTGAAATCAATTTCTCTCACAAAACACTATATTGCTAGTGAATATTGAAGAAAACAAAACGATGAAAAAATTTGCATTGTCTTGTGACGATGTCTCCATTGTATTATACCAACTGGTTAATAGCACTCTACTCATAATTACTAGCGTTTTGGAAAAAAATATCAAATTCACTTATTTGTATGGACTTCAAAATCACGGCAAACTGAGTAAAAAAAACACCAAAAACCATTTAAAAAAAAGTAAATAGAAATTTATGTACTTACAGCAAATTGAATAGCGCATATACAGCTTATGATTAGATCCAAAATTTATATATCAACATTGAGGAGAGAATATTATTCACTCATTAGTACATTCGTTCAAGCATATTCTGTTTTATTCAAAATACCTGAAAGTAATTAAAAATAGATCCAGAACACCCACGAGCGCTGCAATAGCACTTCATTCATATTCGATATTGATTTCGCTATCTATGTAAATATATTTCGATATAATCATGATTGTGATTCACTGAAACATGACAACTAATCGACCATTGTCATAATCGATTCGTTTCATATTTACATAATGTGTGGGTATAGCGGAATATTAATGCAGTGTCAGAATATTTAAATGTTTTTCAATTGATTACAGATATTTGAATGTACAACACGTCATAAACCACTTCAAGTAGTACGTCATGAAAAAGCTTTATTGTTCTCTTAAGATTATAAATGATCCATAGTATCGAGCTGT
This sequence comes from Rotaria sp. Silwood1, assembly GCA_905250075.1. NCBI lineage: Eukaryota > Metazoa > Rotifera > Eurotatoria > Philodinida > Philodinidae > Rotaria > Rotaria sp. Silwood1. The sequence goes on from CAJNOP010000732.1 coordinate 16,360, forward strand.
TGTATATCGAATAAGATTTAATGTTAGTGGATAGATTTCAATTTTTGAGGGTTTTTTTCATATTTCAGACGTGTTTACTGAATTCAGCATGTTTTCTCTGTAACAAGACGTATATAGTACCAAGTTTCAAATTGCATATCTATTAGTTTTAGATCGTAGTTTTCTTCTTGTGATCACCAATAGCTATAAGTTGAGCGATCACTACAGTTTTATTAGATGTGAATGGATCATTCGACAACTTTTTCCGGATACTGTTGAAAAATATTTGAAGTCCAATGAGTTGACAACGACATTTATCTATACTAAAATTTGTTACATTAGGATCTTTCTAATACTATTTAAGTAAAAACGTTTGAATAGCTCAGTTTGAAAACTTGTTTGCAGCGAGAATGTTCGAACGTCAATTAAAAACGCGTATCAATATGTATCATTGAATATAAATTCTCGAGGTCGAATTGTTAGCTAAGGTTGTTTATTAACACATTTAAAAGCAGAATATTGATGCTAATTTCACTATGAAAATAAAACTATATGAAATCATACTCGATTCAGTAAATAATAGCGGCAGAAGGAGAGCGATACATTGCTTTCGCCTGTAAGGAGAAAAAAATTATAGGATTAGGAAAATCTGCCATATTTGCGTCATATAGAACAAAAAGAACTACTGGATTTTTCTGTTTGTGTCCTCTTCGTTCTATGTCTTGTTTTCAATAATGACTTCGAAAGTGTATCATATCTCTCAACTTCAATCTAGTATTCTCTTTTACAGCACTCTCTCTCTCTCCTATTCACATATCTAAATGAGATCTTATCTACGTGGATGTTTCTTTACTTCTGTTTTATACTTTTTTAGATAACAAAAAAGAACTAAGCTCGAGAAAAGTAAATTCAATCATGTTTCGCTGCATACTTTTCTATGTTTTCATTTCACTTGGCATCGTACTCAATGTTCAAGGCTATGACAACATCAACAAATTTCGATGGCGACATATTCTGAGTCGAAGAATGGTTCCTTCAGGTTGTCCTGAACCGGATATGTGTCTGTCAAAATGGGATTACTGTGGTAAAACTTTAGAGTACTGTGGTGATGGCTGTAAAGCTGGTCCATGTAATGGAAATGGTGGAGTTACTGCAGGCGATATCATCAACAGCAATACTTTTGCTTGTGTATTTAACACAATCGATGATGCAACGCGAACAAATCGATTCCATGGATTGCAAGCAACAGGTTGGAAGCCATCGAACAAAGACGAAGCAGCCGTCTTTCTTGCTCATGTTTTTCATGAATCAGATGGTCTCAAAACAGTACGAGAATATTGTGCTCCAGGTATGCGACTTTTAAAACAGTGAATTTATTCGCACTAACACAAAAATAGTTTCTAATAGGTATTTGAAGATTCCATTCTGAGTATATGAACATGAAAAAAGAACGATGAATCCTAAGCACATTCAATAACGAGTACATGTGTTTCCTAGGGTAACAGAATCATCCATGAGCATTTATAGTACATTCACTTGTATTATATAGAATTTAGAACTCCACAAACGGAGGGAGATATAGAAGAAATTTTGCATATAAACTGGAAAAGTTCTAGAACATTCTGGTAGAGTTATTCAACTTTGAATTTTAATATTCAACTCGAAAACACAAAGATATTCGACATTGTATCATTAAGAAAATTTCAAACTTCATGTTTATAACATATATAACTCAAATTTTCATCGATCGATAACACTTTTGTTAAGATTATTTATGTTTAAAGTCAGAATCGATATAATATATATCACTGTCATCTTTCTATCTGATAATAGGTTGTGGTTCTAATTATGCTGAATCATGGTGCGAGATTCAGGGTAATCCAAACAAACTGTACTATGGACGAGGTTGGTTTCAGCTCTCGTGGCCATGTAATTATTATCGAGCTGGCCAAGATCTTGGTGTTGATCTTCTCAATGATCCGGACAAGGTTGAAAATGATCCTACTCTAGCAGTAAACACAGCTATCTGGTTCTACAAGGTCAATAATATGGCTGGACCTGCTCAGCAAGGTGATTTTGCTGCAACGACACGCATCATCAATGGCAAACAAGAATGTGACAATGGCCCAGGTTACAATAATCAATTGACTCGAGTCAATACGTACAAACGTGTGCGACAATGTTTCGGACTCGGAGAACCTTCGAAGAATCCTGTGTGTTAGTCTCTCTTCTCTGCTTTGCTTTTTCGTCAAAACATATTACTCATTGATAAATAAACATTTTGTCACAGTTCTAACAAAATAAAACTCTTCAACAGAAATAATTTTCAGTTAATACTAGGTAATAACTTTCAGATTCAACAATGGTTTCTGCATCACATGATAATGGAATGTTTATAGGGTGTGAGTTTTGTCTTGAACCATACTCACACCCAGCACTTGAACGTCATCGTTAGTAGAAATCTTTTGAAAACAAAATATCAAAATTTGTAAACTATTTACAAGGTTCTATCGATTCGTTTTGTGGAATAACTGTTGGTGCATTGACATAAAAATACCATTGTTAAATGAACAGTTAATCCAAAATAGAATGCATCTATGAAATTTCTCTTATCTAATCTTATTGAAGTTGTTATTCATTTCAATATGTTTGATAATGAATATTTTTCATTTAATGACTTGTTTTTGAATTAATTCAATAGATTGAAAACAAAGTTTGTTTTTTTTTTGTTCTATTTAGAAATGCTCGCATGTACATCAATACATCTTGTTGATATCATTCCATGTTCACTTGATATATTTTTTAACTCGACCTTCACTTTCATTTACTCAACAAGTTTATTGTAACAATTGATCATCAGTCGTTATTAAATGTGTTGTTCAAATTTTGACCACATAAAACTAGAAAATTCGACGTTAATTGTATATTTTTATTCTTTTGCATTATTTATGTAGTTGAATTCCTATTTTAAGTATGTATATGTATGTTATCCAAACGGTGATCCTTCTTTGATTCCGCCTGATAAATTAGCGACCTCACCAACCTCAGCATGAATTAGTCTATTGTAAAATTGCTTATATTTCAAGGCTAATGATTTTATTATCCATAACAAAACGATGTATCAGTTTGTCAAATTTATATAATCAAAAACAGATTTCCTTCGTCGGCAGTAGGTTATATTCTTCAGCTGTATATTAGTCTAATTGGGTGTGAATCTTCTTTTAAACACACTCACACCCTTTTGGGATCAGTAAATCAGGAATGGAAAGCAAAAAACCAGTTTCTAACTAACAGTTACGTTGACTTGGAATTTGGTGTAGCTATAGAACTACTAGTACACTCATTACAGAAAAAGAATTCAATTGAAAGAGGATTGCTTTTTAAGGTATGTTTTCGTTTTCATAGAGTTATTTATCTTTGCTGCTAAGCACTGCTCTATGCTCTTTTATTGTGTTGTACTTTGTTTTTCAGTATGAAACCAAAATTTATGAGTAATTTAGATATGTTGTTGTCGCCATTGAAAAGATCTGTCTACGGAATATAATTGATCGTAATTAAAACTAATCCAAGTGATGAAATAATCTAATTAGTACAGTACATCGATTAATGCAAATAATATAGAAGATCAGACTTGCCAAATTAAAATTTCGAAAATCAGAAATTTTTTTATCAAAAAACAGGAGTTTACCAGGAGAATTTCTTTTATAAATCAGGAGATTTTCTATTTGAAGTTAAGAGAACATTAGATGATTTTCTCGTAGAAAATTCGAATTTTTGCTCACATAAGCACTTTTATCTCTTTCATATCAAGTTGATGATCAATAATTTAATACAAATGATATTATTTTCACTTGAATTCATCACAAGTAATGATTTTTGCTGTATAGAAGAATGATGAAAACATTGCTTTTTAGTTACATCTATTATATACACTTGACCAGTTAATATTCTTATCTCCATTCTTTCCAGATTCTTTTTTATTCTGATCTATCAGTCAAAAATTCTTTTTCATTGTGAAGTTCAAGCAAAAGTATTTTATATAAATTAATAGAACGATAGAAAAACTCTTACCAGAGTTGGAAAAAAGACACTCATTCTTTGTTTCTTATATCACTATATGAATTGCTTACACGTGCTTCTTTTTTATTGATGCCTTCACTTTGTTTTTGTTGTATTGTAGATCTATTTATTCTTTTCATGTTTGTAATTTCTATCAAACTTTGACAACAAAATAGCAGTGAAAATGAGCCTATAGCAACTCCATACTAATAATGAAGATGAAATGCAAGAATCTTGCTAGGTTATTCAAGATATTGTCCTATTCTGAGCTAAAAAGGATCCGATGTGATTTCCAAGAAATACAAAATTCTTTCCATACGAGAGACATCTTGCCTGGTCATTCAAAATTTTATCTATCGGTCTCTTGTCTGATTTTCAAGAGATCTTGTTTTCCAGACAATAACATGTACTTTTCTGCTATCTTCAGTAAAACTAGTACTTCGTATACAATTAGGTCATGTGATTGATGATTTTTTTTTAGAGAACAATGAAATAAAAGCAAGTATTTTCTTATTGGTTACTATAACTATTAAATATTGCAATAGTTCTCTTTTTCCATTTTAACTCTGTTATTGGTTTACAGTATCGCTAACAACCAAATAGGAAAAAAACCAAAAAACAGGAGGTTTGGCAAGTCTGATGAAAATGAATAGCTAATACTTCTCTCAAGTATTATAAAACATTTCGATAGATTTTATCACATATAAAAGACAAACAACATGTCCTACCATTGTAATACTTAGTGTGATTAATACGGTGAGTGAAATTCTTTGTTCTATTTCTTAGTTACTTATTCAATTTTATCTTTGATATACACATTCAATAAATAAAGTCTATGCATAAAATCTGCTCTTGATTTTGTCATAAAAAAATATACATTTATAAAAAGTCTTGCTTAGAAGGAATGATAATCATCAGTAAGAAAGCCATTGGTAGCTTCATTAAGATTCGATACATGTCGAATTGTAGGTCGTCCATGAGGGCAATTCTAAATAATAAGTTTAGATATTTAAATTAAGCATATTTGTTTCTTGCTTACCCATGGTTTAGCTAATTGACCGAGATGTCGAACAACATTTATCATTTGTTTTCGTGTTAAATCCGTACCAATCATAATTGACATTCGACAGGCTTTCGATGCAAATACTTTTCGTAATCGAGATGATTCATAATGTTGTTCTTCTTGACATGTTTTTTGACTTGTATCATTTAAATGTGAAAGTATTTCATCAATTTCATCAATACCAAATACACATGATTGAGCACCAGATACTGTTGGATAAGAAAGAACACGACAACGACGATCAATACGTGTTTCATTTTCATCAATTTCAATATCAAATCTAAAATTAATAAAATAAAAACATAATTTTTGTTTTTTTTTTCTTCTAATCTCAAATAAATTACCCAAGTCGATTAAATAAATCTAAATGTTGTTGAAGAAGAACTTGTCGAGATGGATCAAGTGGTATGGATTTTGGATGAAGAAGTGGTTGTCGACTAACAGTTGTTTGTTCATAAAGACGATGAAAATTATATATTTCATCAGCTGCATGTTGATCAACAATAAATAATTGTGATGAATGATCAACAAGTGTAACAAGTATAAAACCACGATTAAATTGTCCAATAATATGCATTCTATTATGAATTATAAAGTAATTTATTTAATTTGAGAGTCAAGCAAAAAAACAAAACAGAATATGTTATGAACCTTTCAAAATCAGTTTTATCAATTTGTCGTCGTAATTCATCTTCAGCTTCTTCATTTTGATCTTCTTCAATATGAATATTAAAACGATGATCCGATATTGCTGATGATATATCTTCTTTTTCAGTCATTAATCGATATTTTTCTTTGAGTTTATTCATACTAAATTTAACTTTGATTTCGCATGATTTATATGATGTAACTTTCTACAAAATAAAAAGTAAAAAGTGACTCAATGAATCACCAGAAAATATTTTAGTACAATCTTTCTTTCTGATTAACTCACAATGGTTTTTTTTTTCTCGAATGCTCTACGAAGAAAATATTTCTACTAGTATATATTTGTTCAAAGAAAATCGAATTTTTCGATTTTTAAAAAACAATAAGCTTTTCTATCTATGAAGATTTGAAATAAATTGCAAAAAAGAAAACTATACAATGAATACATACAATACTTTTAGATTGTTCGATTGTCTTAGGTTTTTCTTTAACGATTGGTGTTGATGTATACATTTGTAAATCATGATCAGTAGAAACTGATATTTCAATTTCGTCTTCTTCTGTTTTATCATTTTGTTTAAGTTGTTTAATTTTATCGAGAAAATCTTTTTTTGATGGACTACCATGCACTAAAGTAGTAACATGTGGATCATCTTCCTCTTCATCTTCATCCTTATTCGAAATGTTTGATGAATTATTTTTTACAATAGAATGTGATGCAAATGTAAATAATGCTCGATCTTGTGTTGATAAGTTTGATGATGATAGACTTGATTTTTCACTACGAATCTAAAATAAATGTCAATGAAAGAACAAAAAATGATTTATAATTTCGAATACAATACCACATTAAAAGGACCAGAAAATTTCGATAAAGGATTACTAGTAGTCAAAATTGGAATATCAGAAGATTGTGACTAAAAATATTTAAAAACAAAAAAAAAAAAATTCAATTTTTTACTTTCATGATTTTTCTTTTGTTTTTGTTGTCTTACAGTTTTTTTAACAAAACGTTCAATTTTTATTTGTTTTATAGGTGGTGTTGGAATATCATTATTTTCTATTGTTTCTTGTTGTCTTTTATTTGATACAACATAAACATTACTACTTGTTTCAAATAATTTATTAAGAATATTTCGAATTTGATCACACATATTTGATAAATGTTCAATAAAAACAGTTCGTTTATCTGGTGTACAATTAACATCAAGTGTACTTCGATCGAGTACTTCAATACTTAATACAATAAGTGGATATTGATTTGGATTAAATTGTCGATATATATCATTTATTGTTCGTAATAAAGGTGCACAATCAATAGGTCGATTATTTACATAAACATATTGTCGATCAGTTGATGAACGACCAGAACCATGTTGAGGTCGAGATATAAAACCATCGAACTATATAAAAAATATGTTGTTTAAAGAAAAAAAGAAAAAAACAATTTTATCAATCAATTTACTTTAAATTCTCTATTTTGATCATTTTCATTATCAATAATAGGTATAATAGTTTCAAGTATTTTTTGTCCAAATATTTGTGCTAATGTATCTTTTAATGAATTTGATGGAGTTAATGTTAATAATGGATGGGTTGGTGGATGATTATCTGATGATGATAAGATTTGAAAAAATTGAATTTGTCGTGATATTATTGCAAATGATTGTATTATATTTAATGCTTGTGAAAATTCTCGTTTTGAATGTGCACGTAATTCAGTACGACGAACAGGAAAACGATTAAATAATGAACGAACTGATACTGTTGTACCAATCTTAAAATTAAAAACTTGAAATTCAATTAACAATATTAAAATATATTTTACTTCTCGAGGAAAAGGTGTACGTGAAATAACTTGACCTTCACCATCAAATACTAATTTTGTTCCTATAGATGCTGATGCATGACGTGTAATAATTGTAACATCACTAAATAATATCTTCATTTAAAGAACAAAAAAAAAAAATTTGAAAAATAATTAATCTTTACGCATAAATACAAATTGATGATAAAGCTTCACCACGAAAACCATATGTATTAACATGTTCAAGTTCTTCATATTGACTTAATTTTGATGTATGATATCGAAGTCCTATAAATAATATGTTACGTTTTTAAAATCGAAAAATTTAAATATACCTATTTTTTCAAAGTCATGTTCAGCAATACCATCACCATTATCAACAAGTTCAATTAGATCAGCACCATGTGCAATAAATGTTAATTGTAAACGTGTACTATGTGCATCAAGACTATTTTCAATTAATTCTTTTACACATGAAGCAACACTAACACAAACTTGACCAGCACATAAACGAAGACGTGTAGTTCCAGCTAATGGACGAATTTGTGCTGGTCGAAGATTATCATCATCATCATTATTACTATTATTCATCTGAAAGATAGAAATTTTTTTTTTTTCTTATTTTGAAATTTTATGAGATATTAAAAAAGTAAACCAAGATAAACAATGAATAGTAGTGTCTTTTTCAATAGAAAATAAAGATGAATTCCCTAATTGACCATGTTTATTCGAACCACATAACCATACATGATTATTTGATCCAATAAAAGCACTATGTCTTGCACCAGCTGATATATGTCTACAATCGATATCCAATGGTAAACAAGTTACAAGTGTTGGATCACAAAATACACCTGATATATCATCTTGATCAGAAGAATCAAGACCAAGAGCACCATCATTATTCCAACCCCATGACATGACTGATCCATCCGAAAGAAGAACTAAATGGAAAACAAAATTATTTCGATAAAATTTTGTTTTGTTTTTGAATCGTATATATCTAATAATTCTCACAATAACTTTTTTCGTACCAAAAATCTTAGTATTTTTAGTAGTTTCTGTAATTTTTTAGTTTTTATGATATTTTAAATTCTTCGATACATGAAAGGAATGATAATCAATCGTGTAATTTTCTCAACAATAATGAATTAATATAAAGATTGAATTCTATTTTGGTCCCTTACGAATTTAGGTTTTGAACAGATTAGTATGATTAGAGTATGTAGCTCTATTAGATTTAATATATGTTCGGTCTCTTATTAAAATTAAAAATCTTACATTTCTTTCTACCTTTCTGCAAGGCTTCGAATATAACAATTAAGAGAATAATCAATTGGTATACTGATAGATCTTTTAAAATACATAATTTATGAGAAAGTTTCATGATTGATCATATCTGTATAATTTATTATTAAAGCTAAAAATTACAGAAGCTAATAGAAATGCTAATATCTTTCGATTTGTTACGAGTTATTTTACAACAAGGTATAGGTGGCTTTTTCAATGAATGATAATTATATGATTCAAGAAGATTCTTTCTTTTAACTTATTCTACCTAATGAATGCCATCCACCAGCAGCAATATCAATGACATCATTTGATAATGATTCAATATGTGTAGGTTGCGAACAAGGTTCAAGATCACCGAGACCAAGTGCACCATGAAGACCATTTCCCCAAGTAAATATTCGTCCATCAGAAAGTAAAACTAGAACATGTTCTTTTCCACTACATATTTTTTTAATCTTTGAATCAAATGACCATTGATCATTTGTTAATGAAAATATTTTACAATCATATCCAATAAAAATAGATCCATCATCAAGAGAACATAAATGAATTTTTTCATTTATATTTAATGATTCAATTATTAAATTTTTTTCTTCTTGTTTTGTATGTAAAATACATATTTTTAATTGTTCTAAATTATCTAATAAACGATAAACATAAATAATTCGATCAGTTGTTGATGTTAAAGCAAGAATTGGATTTGGTGTAATAATTGTATCATATGAATTATTGAATTTTTCACCGAGAAGAATCGAAGAAAGATCATAGATAGTTAATGTACATTGTGATGCTAATACTAATTGACGATATGTAGCTGTTATCAATAGATGATTAAAATCGATTTTTTCATCAATATTAATATCTATTTGTTTATCATAATTTAAAAGGCGAAGATGAGACATTGAATATAATAAAAGAATTTCTATTGTATTATTATCCGTTGTTTCTTAACCAAAAAAATTATATTGGTTAACATTACTATTCTCTACTTGTCAAATCCAGCAGGTGTCGCAAATTCACGTTTTATAAACAATTTTGTTTTTTCCTCGAATAACGACAATCTCACATATATATATATCCTAAGACAGTATGTACTTACATAAGTGTTTTGTAATTACATAAGAAGATTATAATGAACAGATAAAGAATGAAAAAATCGATATTAAGAATATCTATTGTATGCAAGAGTGTCTAGAACGGACAGGTTACATCACAATCATATGAAATGTTCCAGCTTTTTATTCAATTGTATATCCCTTACTCTATGCGAATAATTATTTAGATTCTTTCTAATGTTTACGACAGTAGAAAAAAAATTGAAAATAAATCTGGTTGAATAATTTTGATACCCTCATCATATATCGATAATAAGAATAACTGCTTTAATTTCATATATATGTAATAGAAAATGACCTAAAAGAATATTTTTACAGTCAAGAAAACTATTTCATTAACTTTTTCTTATCAATTTTGTTCTTTTAGCCGAAAGTTTATCAAAGATTTAATTTAAATCATTTATTTTATTCACAAAAAATTATTCTACATTAATAAATATTTATTATAAATATGTTTATGTTTGATCAGATGGTAATATTATTATTGGTAATTTAAATTGCCAAATTATAACTAAACAACAAGCACATTCAGCAAGAAATTCAAATCCTGTACTAATCTGATCACATAAATACCATTGATGATTAACAAAATATAACCATTCATTGACAACACTTATAGTAATAAAAACAACAAAAAGCCAAAGTGCCCATTTTAAACGAAGTGTAAATAAATGATAATAAACAGAAAAAAAATCGTATAAAATAAATAAACTTATATTAGCTACAGTTTTTTTAACAAGATTTTCTTGTGCAAATATAGGAACAAGTATAGCTAAAATTATTTCAAGACGTGATATAACACTGAATAAAGCTTTATGTTGAACACAAATAAGTGGATCATATGAACGAATTTTATAGATACATATGAAACTTATAAATATTGTATCTTGTATTGTTCTTAATGCAAATATACATTGATGAAATATATTTTTTTCATGATGATGATATAAAAAATAAATAATATTACCACCAGTCTAAAAATATATTTATTTTTAATTTATTTATTTATTTATGATTTCAAAATTTTACTTTAAAAATCCAAATAAGTATATGATAGAGATATGTATAAATATATGTCATTGTTTTTGATTTATATTTAAGATGTGTATAGAATTGAAGAAAATAAAATATATGAAGAATAGTACTACATAAACCAGCATACATATTACGAAATTGTAATTGCCATATTGCATCAATTTGATAACTAACTACAGCAGTTATTGGTAAAAGTGACATTGCAACACGTAAAAATGTATCTGATTTAAATTCATATGAAGCAACTTCATCGGAATGCACAAAAAATGAATTAGAACCCGAACGAGACGGGAGAATTGATACTAGATATATACAACAATTAATATGAAAGTATATATTTTAAATATATAAAATATTTACATGGATGCATAATGCTGACGGCATTCGAAGTACTCTATCAATTGATTTAGATTACCTAGTAACTAATGAATTAAATAAACAAAATGATGAGTCATTCTGAAATGTAATGAAAACGATCAATGGTATATTTTAAAGTCTATCAATTATCTTTACTTTATCTACACTTTTATTAAAGCTCTTGAACATCAACAAACGATTCGTCAATGTTACTAGATTGTTATTCTTTGACAACATTTCAATCGTTCAAAAGTGATTTCTGTAAACAAATCATTTGAACTCTACTTTGTCTCCATATTTTTGCAGCATCAATCAAATTAGCTAGAACAACGTAACAAGATGAAAGCTCAGATGGAGTTCGGACAAATCCCTACGCTGATTCTGTCTGACACTCACATGGACTACATCGATCAATATTACCTATTGAAGTTATTACTTGCTACCAGTCATTATTAGCAGTCATTCTTCAAGATCATCCATGAGTACGAGAGAATCGTTCGAAAATTGAGACAAAAAATTAGTTGTCAACGTGTCTGGGAAAAAAACGATGAGCAAAGGATGTCTCTTGATCCATAGATTACAACCTGAGCAATAATCTTCCTTATAGTCGAATATACTGTTAGACATTATAGATAAAATATTGGAGAATATTTGATTGAATCATTTTCATTTTATCACGTTTTGCTGAATATAGAGGAGACGACGATTGACACACAAACATTCCTCAAAAATCTTAATTATTCAGAAAAATACTTAAGACACATTATATTAATAAATATAGGTTTTTTTCTGGTTTAAGTTGAGAAAAAAATTAGACAAAATCTTGGCAAATAACAAAAGCAATTACTAATATATAGTTTTTCAACGAGTTAAAAGCACTATGCTTTTTATGTTCTGCACTTCGTGCGCATGGTTTCCATCCGTCGAGTTGACAGTTCTTGCGAAAATCGGCTATTTTCCCTTCATTGTCAGTTAAAGCGACATGGGGATGGATACCGGTTGCATTATCAGATTGGCCCATTTGAGCTACTTTTTGTTCTTTGGTTACTTTATCGCCTTTTTTCATTAACAATGTTCCATCAGTCAAATGGCAATATTTTATTGTACCAGGCGCATTTTTCATTTCAATATAGTTTTGCCACAATGGCTACATTCTGTATCTGTAACAAAATCTGAGACACTACGGCATGTCATTAACACATTTCCGTCAGTAACGGCAACGACATCGATGCGTTTTTGTCCAAACGAAGCAATATCAATGGCATTGTTCTTCACGAACAAAACGGATGAAAAGATACAGCTCGTACTGTTACACCCTCATCGCCAAACGCTGAGCCCTGAAATGCTTTCATGTATCTTCGTCAAGTTTGTTTTTAGTAAAGCTTGATGAAAACTGATTGTGTGTATTCGAAAGTGATACTAGTGCGCAATTCTATTGTTCGAAGAGAGTTCTTCTATGAAAGTAGCTATCACTAACAAATCCATACTACGAAAATATGATATTATTATTATTCTCGTGCCTTGATAGAGAATCTGTTCATCTGAGTATTGATTGTTCTCTGTTTCATGATAGTTGGAAAAAACCAACTGTTAATAGACAACAAAATGTATCATTCATCAATTATTTATCAGATATTTTCTACGCAAATAAAAGCAATCATTTAGGTATACCTAGTGAACTTATCTTCTTTTTCACATTAAAGAATCACGAGAAAATATGTGCCACAAGGAACTGTGAATGTGAGTATGTATATATGCATGTTTCTGTAGAATATTAATGCACAGAAATACAATTAAAAATATTCGAAAAAAAAACAGAATGGTCAAGTCATTTTCACTATATCAATATGACTTGATCAGTACGTATTCTTGAAGTAAGTTCGTTTGCATAGTAGAAAAACAAGTGCAATTAAAATAATGAGAATTATATTTATAAGTAAGCAGTCGAAATTTAATTAAGAAAAATATTAAAAAAAAAACAGAATATTTTTTTTTTTGATATACAAATGCAAATTTCTGAGAAACGCATTTTATTTCGTCTTGCTTACATATTTATTTACAAAGTAAAACAAAAAAAATATAAAACTAATTTTTTCTTTTCTATACTATTCATCGTTTTCTAATGTTGGTTCAACAGTAAGTGCACTACCATGACCACTTCGTTCTCGTGTTAAAGATGTACCATAACTCCATTCATCTTTTTCAGGATCATAAATTTCAACAACAGATGAAAAATTTTTTCCATCATAACCACCTAAAATACAAAAAAAAAACAAATTAATCAAAAGAAAAAAATAATAAATATGATTTTTACCTAAAGCAAAAAGACGTTTATCTAATGTAACATAACTAAGTGCTGATCGACGACAATTCATTGGTTTTACAAATGACCATTGTTCAGTAATTGTATTATATCGTTCAACAACATCAAGTTGCATTGGTCCTTCCATATTATCAGATGCATAACCACCAACAACATATATACATTCATCAAGTGCAGCTGCTGCTGCGCCAGATCGTCCAACTCGAAGTGGTTGTTCATGTTTCCATATATTCGTATCAGGATTATAAGATTCAACATCAACTAATCGTCGATGTCCATCAAAACCACCAATAGCATATAGAAGTCGACTATGTGTGCATACAGCAAGACCAATACGTGGAATATGCATTGAAGCTACTTCTATCCATGATTGAGCAGCTGTTCCGACAGAATATAATTCAACAGATGAATATATTTGTTGACCACATGAACCACCAATAGCATAGATATTACAATCAATAACACCAACACCAAGACGATTTCGAGCATAAATCATTTTTGGCATTGTTGTCCATTTGTTCATAAATGGATCATAACGTTCAACATCATGACAATCTTTATTTTCATTCCTATATAAAGAAATAGAGAATGAAAGTTTTTTTGATATGTAACAATATGATGATTTTCTACAATGATTATTAAAAAGTTCTATTATTGATTTCAAAAGAATACAATTTATTTTAATAATCGAAAATAATTAATATATTATTAACTTCTATTTAAGATTCTCAAAATGTAAAATTAAAACAAAAATTTTTCTTTACATATGATTAGATAGATCGTGACGAGCTAATCAAGAAATTGTACATTTTCAATATTCTGAAATGATTTTTTTTTCATTTCTTTAAAGTTAAAAGTCCATTTAAGATTCAGCGTGAAAAACTGAATTTAGAAAATTCATGTAATCAGTGCAGTAAAACTTTTTAATTTGATTTTTTTTTGTGTTCAACGATTTACTTTGTATTATGTCGTCCACCGATAACATAAACTCTCATATGAAGTGAAACAACACCTACACCACTTCTTGGTATTCGTAAATCTGCACAACGTTTCCATTGTTTTGTTTCTAAAAAGTAACATTCCATTGTATTAATTGATTTATTATAATAACCACCAGCACAATCTATAAGAAAGAAAATTTACAAATATCAAAAAAATTATTTTTTTTTGTGTGTTAATATACAAATAACAAGTGGTTTAATTGGTGCACGACGTGGTGGTAAATGACAATATCTATGTGATGTAAGATTTTCATGTACATTAGATAAATAATCTCGACAATGTTGCATATCAGGTGGTGCAAAATCATCACAATTCATAGCATTTCGAAGAAATGATGGTTCAAGAAATTCAAAACGAACACATGGTAATAATTCTTTAAGTTCAGCACGTCGATTTAATGGATCATGTCGAACCCATTGCATAAGTGCCTAAATAAAAAAAAAAAAATTTTTTAAAATTATAAGAAAAAAAAAAAGTTTTTGTTTTTCATATATTTTACATTATATATAATTGATTCACATTCAACTTTAACTTTATCATTTTTAATTACTGAAAATAAATCAGCAAAACTAAGTGAAAGAAATTCTTCATGTCGTACAATTTCATCAAAATGATCATGTATATAATTTTCAGCTGCTTCAATTAATGAATAACATAAATATTGTTTACCATATAATAATAATCCAACACAATTTGATGGATGTAATTGATCACGAAGATAAGCAACACATAATTCAATTAAATCATCAAGTAATAATGGTATTGAACAAGTTAATATGGGCATAACCTAAAGAGAATTTAAAGAAAGAAAAAACTTTTTTTTTTTAATCGAATTTAATTTTGCTTCTTTCTATAATGAGAGACATCTGACGAATTAAATATTTATGACAGAAGAGGAATGTGAATAAGTTTTTGTTGGTAATTGACGTTATCGGATAGGTAAAAAACAGAATAGAATATCTATTTGTGTGTATGTGAAAAAGATTTATCAGTAAATATGTTTTATAAAGAACCAAAAAAAAATGATTTCAGTAAAATTCTTCTAAAATTAAAATATGAAATACAATCAAACAATTTTTGGCAAAAATTTGTAAGTCATTGTAAATAAACAAAAGAGTTTGTGACTATTATGAACTTTTCTTCTGCAATTATAACTAATTCAAGAAAACTTTACATTGAAATTTCTTCGATAGGATAAATTTTATATGTAATAGAACTTGAGTTATTGAATGTTTAAAAAGGCAATGAAATTATTTGAAATCTATTCTAGTATTTCACTTTATTGTTCTAACTGAAATTTTTATGACATTCTAGAATATAGTTCTCAATAGATTAAACTTAGCTTAACTAAGTACGAAATTCCCATATCATCACTGTTGATATTTGCATTTTCCAAAAGTCTCATTGAGTCCTTTTATTGATTTAAATTTTTTGCAATGAAATACAAGTTAGTACATACAATAGAACAAAAATATAACGATCTGAAATTGAATTAATAACAATTGACCAAAAGATTTTTAGCATGTTGACATAAGAGCGACAAATTCAATTGACTTAAAGATGTTATTATTTTACATAGTCTAATGAAATTATATTACTCTTGCGTTGACATATACTCATTGTAAGGACAAGTAGATAATACCAATTAAATTGTCTGTTTATATTGAAAAAAAAGCTTTTCCTTTGTTCGACACATGATCGTTTGTCTTGTTCTCTTTTTTGTTACAAATCAATAATGATGAAAAATTTTGATCTATTTAGCAAGTGAAACAGTCTATAGGAAAAATATTTAACTACATCGCTAGTCTAGAGATGAAATCGGCAATGATCAAACGGTCTTAAACTCATATCGACACTACATAGATAAGTTTTGTAGATAATGATCTTTGACGTCGTGAACTTTTCACAAAGTTTTATTATACATTCTCTGTGAGATAATGAGAACAACAAAATAAGATATACCAGTAACGATTTGGTCTACTGATTTCGACTTATTATAAACATTGTTCTAGAGTTTATGATGTACTCTTTAGTAAATTGTCATTGATAAGTTAATGCTCAATTAAAGTTCTCATGTTTGTATGTAAACGTTTCCAATAATAAAAAAAAAACTATCCTTACTGAATAAAGAAATATTAAAATTTTAAATTCGAGATTAGATAAGTCTTTCTTTTTCTTTTTTAACTTACGCATCTATCATTAAGTTGTACGTGTGATGTATACATAAAATCCAATATAATATTCATTGTAAAAGGGCAAGGTACTAATTTTGTTAAATCAATATCTTCTGTTGTAAATGCTTCAATATGACCAGATTTACCAAACATAGAAGCAAAATAAGATGATACTGATGCTAAAACAATTTTATGTGCTGGATGTCGTATACCTTGTACACATAAAACAACATCACAAAAACGTTCTTCTTTTCTATACAATGACATTGTATCCATTAAACGAGCTTGTCTATCAGTTTTTAATTTATAAAGACGATCTGAACCTGTCAAAAGTTTCATTGTATATTTACCCATATCAAATTCACCTAAATTATTTATTGAAAGTAATCCGTTGAGGTCATCAAATTGATTATTATCTTGTTGAGAATGCCCGTTTAACATGACAATGTCTTTTATTTTACTTTAATCAAAGTACAGAAGAACACAAAATTTTTTTTTTGCACTAGTCATCATTACAATTTATAAACTAGCGTTTAACTGTCAATACTAGCAGTAACTTATTGTTGATTGCATGAATCAAATTTACTAATCATGACATCGAAAAATATTTCTGAATTAAGATGTCGCACAAGTTCAATGGACAAGCGCCATGAAACATATTTCGATATATATATATCTTTGCTCCTTTGCAGTGGAAAAAATATCTTAGAGAAAATTTCTCTAAATATTACTTGTATACAAGTTTTTCATTCATCAACAAAAAAAAGATAAGACAGAACACTTATATTGCTTGAGTAATAAAGAAACTCAATCTCTTACATTTTTTTTTCATCTATCTTGCAATGCTTGACTAACATATTGCTTCGTTCTACAACAATAAATCTCTACGATATAATCATAGTATCTTAATATCGTGTTATTAAACATTAATTAAGTAATTCAATTTTATCAAATACATTCAAATCTATTTAATAACAAGAATTATTTTGAAAATTTAAGACACATAGTTTTTTGTGCCTAGATATTCTCTTTCGGAGGCTCAATTTCAAACTTCGGAAGAAATAATTCAATTGTCGGAGATATATCATCCTTGTCGATCTTCACTCTGGATAAAAGAAAAACACGTCATTAATACTCATTGTATGTTGTTGTTTTTTTTTGTTTTGGTAATAATCAAAATTATATCAAAATATTTGTTATAGAAAGAAAAAGAACGTTTTTTTTTGTTTATCATTAACACAGTATGGAGTGATTCAGTCATATCTTTATCATATAACACAAAAAAAAGAAAACAGGTAATGAAGAGTGATGAAGGGATACCACTTGTTAGAACTCAAATAGATAAAAGTTATTATACTGGTCAAGAAAGATCAACTGGAGAAGTTGGTACCAGTGGAATATCACGACGAATTCTACAGGGTTTAACAATAATGTCTGTTTTAGTTGCATGTGGTTGTTCAATATATGGATCAGTTCAAGCTGAATCACCATTTATTATTTTACCATTTCTTGTCGTTATATTATGGATTTTTATTCATTTTCTTCTTTTATTTTTTGCACAACGACAACAACATGAATTTCATCCACCAGCATGGTTTATATTTGTTTCAAGTGGACATATATTTATACAATCATTAATTGTTATAATTTTAACACTTTTTAAAAAACAAACTTAAAATTTTTATATGTAAACTAGCGATTTATTTTTTTTAAAGTAGAAAAATAAAGAAATAAATTCTATCATATTGTCTTAATATTATCTCGAAAGTTTTTATATAGAACACAAATAATATCGAAACGAAATTTTTACTATTTTTACCATCATATTTGAATGTTTGATAGATAATACTATAGAGTACATTATAGTATAGGATTAGTCGTAGATTATGAAACTGAATTTATTAAATGTCTACAAGATTATATGTGTGATATAAGCTTTTTTAATTAATATGTGTTTGAAATAGATTACAACTAGACAGATAAGCCGATTACATGGATCGATAGCGGAGTCTCAGTTCGGTCGGAGTTACACCTTTAAAAACAACGAATTTTCTATAGAAAAGTAATATTCTTAATGTTCAGTGAGTACTCTAATCAGCAAGTCTACAGGTCATTCTATTTATTTTGAAACGATTTATATGTTGTTTTTCTTGGCTGATAACTGAGAAAGATCTCATGATTCTCATATCACTTGATACTCCTAATACGCAACATGTTGTTATGATGTTTATATTTTGCATAAGCGAATGTCTCGTAATAAAATATCTGATAATATGGAAGGTATCGTCAAACGTCTTTTGACGAAAAAGTATTCATATTCTGTGATCCATCAAGAATTGTCGAAAATGAGAGTTTAAATGTATCAGAAAGAACCATTAGTCGTATTGCTAGTTATGCTAAAAAACAGCGCGAAGCATGCTTGTTAAATAATTAAAAACTAAAATTTTATCTTCTATGTCATGCAGCAACATCTGTAGTGGTCGGTCGTATTATCTCGTATGTGAATAAATAAAATCCTCCAGCAATTACTTTAACGACTGCAAGGTATCATACTAGCATTGGTACTACTTGTCGTATCATTCGTGATATTATTCAAGCAAAATGTTGTAAAAAATAGAGCAATACATTGATGATTTCTGTTTCTTATGAAAAAGAGATGATCTTGAGTTCGTCGTACGTATCGTCGATTATGCAAAAAATCATGTACCTGGTCATGAAGCCTGGTGTGTTATATTGATGTAAGAGAAGATGTTACAGATATATATATTCTTAAAAGTAATGGATTACTGTAAGAAATTAAAAAATCAAACAATAAGATTTACATCCCGTGGCTGTGCTGATTTGGACTAGTATGAGAAAACATATTAAAACTCAGTTACGGTTTATGGAATATGGCTCAACAATTACTAGCAGATACTACTTAGAACGTAAAATAAAACATTTAGCAAATATCATGTTCCTTGTTTGTTTCCTAGTGATGCAGGAAAGAAAATGATTCTTCATCACAACAGTACCTTTGATCCTATGACAAAAAGGCAATTACTTATATGAAAGAGCATAACATCCAAGTTAGAACGCCGAATGCGTGGCTACCCAAGAGGCTAGATACTCCTTCAACGGACTATTCTATTCGGAAGATCACAAAAGAACGAGTAGGGAAATACAAAGTGCCAACAGTGAATCGCTTGAAAAATGTTGTAAAATTGTAGTGTGAAAATCTTGAGCTCCATAAAATCGACGACGCTTTAGAGAATTGGGCAAAGCATTGTAGATTAATTTACTATGTTCATGAAACACATATTGAACATTTATTGCAACAAACATTTCAAGATAAGAAAATAAAAAGCTTTCTAATTTGTTTCAAAATAAATGGAATGATCTGTAGTCATTATGCTCAACAATATCTCTGTTGAACATGCAGTTTGTAAGCTATTCTCTATTCGAATAAGAACAATTGATTTAATCATTTTTGACAAACGAGAGCTACTATATACAAATAAAAATTCAAATAAGAAATCCAATACAATGATATTTAAAAAAAAATCAAGATAAAACATGTCTAACAAAAGATATAAAATGAGTCAACCATAATATATAATAAATATCTTTTATTATATACAAAAAAAGTAGACAAGTGCAAAAATTTCAAGCAGAATTTGAGACTAAAGAACTATAATATTACATTAATGAACTAAGATTCTTTTTTCATCATCAGATGAAAAGTATTCTATTTCAATCTATTCATTTATATATAAATAAGAAGTAACACTTCAATATTTTTGTTTTAACATATTCGTTCGATAGAAAAATTTGTTAATCGTTTTCATATATATTCAATCGAATTTATTGATTCGAACTAAATATAAAATTTAAAAAACACACATTTACAAGAAATTTTGAATATTCGCATGTGCTACTTATGTGTGTTCATGTAAAGCCTAATCGTTTGCATAGACATGCTAAAAACTTACCTACATTTATATATATAAGAAGATTAGGATTTTATCTAATCCTTTGTATCAATGCAAAAAAGTTGTATTAACAATTCTTAACACTAAAGTGACTTTGTATTGGCATGTAAAATTTTACTATTTTTTTTATGTAAATATATTGATGCATGGTTTCTTCTTCTATGTGTCATTATTAATGTATGATTTCAAAGTGTATATTCTTCTAGAATTCGGTAATATTAGTTGAAAAAATTTATTCATTTTTTTCTCTTGAAATTTTCTAAGAATTGTTAACATTCATGTACCTACTATTAGACGATTATCATGAGTAATAATTTTGAATACAGTTTTAATATAAGTACATAGTTAAGTGGGAGAAAAGCTGTTTTTTTTTTATCAAACAATGTATATAAGTTTGAATTTTATATTTGAAAATAATTCATTTTACTTTTAATGATTTCTCATGTATTTTTTCAGTTTTCTGTACTTTTTCTAAGGACATCAAAATATGAGAGCAGTTTCGAAATGAATAAAAGAGATCAAGACTTCTACAAAGTAATTTGAATGAGTATTTGTATACTCAACTAATTTATGTAAAGTGTTTATAGATCTGTACTCTATTCTGTATACTGTAGTAGTACGATTCTTTTTATTTAAATATAAAACTAATCATTAGAAAAAAAAACAAAATCTGTCAGCGAAGTGTTTGGGATTAAAATATATGGAATAGAATGTATCTACTGTTGCCTATCACAAGAAGATTAGTTTATTCTATCTATTTTGAGACAAATTTTTTCACCATGTTTTTATTTAATCCTCTAGAAATACGATAAGAAAGTATTTCATGTATTAGAACGAGACGTTATGGGTAGAAAGTCTTGGTTTGTATATCAACAAAAGTTGTCAAGGTCTATGAGAGTACAAATATCTATTGTATATAATTTAACATTCATTTTAGATTATCTTTTACAAAACAGAGACACATATAATTGAAAATTAAACAAAAAGAAAAAAAGATTCAATTGTAACAATAAAAATATGATGATATCTTCGTATGTATTTTTAATATTCAGAATAGACATCAATTTTCTATCTCTAAATAATAGAATAAAAGTAAATATAAGGAAATGTAATCTTCTAAAACATCTGAACATGTCGGTAGAGTAATAAATAGTCTCATATTCATCAATGAATATAACATTAATGTCGAGTTCACTTCTTTTCTATAATTGAATAGTTCGGATTTCAATGTTTTCCTACTCTAATTTTAGAAATATTCATGTCAATATAAATAAAAAAAAAAATAATTTTTGTTAGTTTTGCAAATGAATATTCGTTTTTAGTTTTTATCTTCAATCTTTATTATAAAACGAGAAATAACTCGTTGAAAAAAACAAAACATAAACTATTAGAATTAGTTTTCTCTGGCATTTATTTAATTAGATCCTTTTTCTCGATCAGATAATTTCAATACGCTTCGGTACATATTATTACTTTGCCTAATATTCTAGACAAAAAGAAAACAAGCATTAATATTACAATAAGTATTCGTAGTTTTATTTGGGATCAAATTTATAAAGATAACTGATACGATTTTTCGATTGAATAGACAAAAACACAAAATTATTTGTGTACTACCTCGAATCATTTGGATGTGTACGTTGAAAAGTCTTACCCGTCGAATGAGTCAACTCATCAGGGATCATATAAAATAAATTATTTCTTAGAAACATCATTTTTCATTGTGTTATTAATTTTATTAGTAAGTAAGATAGGTTCTACTTTTCTTGAGATAAAATATACTCAGTACTTAAAATAAGAAAACATTAGAATATATTTTACTTTTTTATATTCTTTGTCAAGGATAATTTAATGTACATATTCAAATAAAGATTTCATTTGGTTTCTACAAAACTTCGATGTGAATATTTTGTTTGTGAGTACAGCCATACTTAGTTTCAATTATATAAAAACCAAAAAAAGTTTTCTCTATGGAAGATAAAAGGGTTTCTGGCGTATTTTACTATGCAGTCAGTTTTATTTTTTAATTTGACAACTATTTTATATGCCATTTTTAAATGCAGAACTTAACGAATTATATTTTTGATGAAAAAAACTTATAATTATTGCTTTGAAATGAATAATTTTAATAGAGTTTGTTGAAGAGTTTGTTTCAATGTGTAGTATGTACAGTGTTTATTATTCTTAAAATAAAGAAATAAATGTGAAAAGCTATCATTTGATTGAAGAATAATATTTTAATTTTTCAAATGAGACTTTGCAATATTCTATTCAAGTGTTAAGAAATAGTTTAAGTGATAATTTTCATTCTATAATAAACATTATGATCTCATTTTGACAGAGTAAATTCTATTCTTTAAAAAGCGTTAATTTGACAAATTAATTATTTTATTTCATAGTTGATTGTTTCTTTTTTTTTGTGTTAAGAATAATCAAGACTATGTGAGTTTGAATCTGAAAATACTATAAAAAATTCTACTAAGAATATTCATTTTGAAAAAAATAATTAAGCATATTTTTTTTTTCTTCACTCAGTTTTTGATACTGATGAAAAATATAAACAAGTTATGATTTTTAACTTTATCTCGGATTTCGTGTCGTAATTTTAATTATAGTATAATGAGAATGATCTACTTCAACACGAATAAGATTGTGAAACAATCTTAAGAATTTTCATTGACATTCTAAGAACTTTTAATTGAAATAAGTTAGATAGTACTTAAACAACTGATACTACTAATGGGTTGTGTATCTTTTAGAATCGGCAATAGATTTAGTTCAAAAAAAAAAAGAAAAGGAATTTAAAAGCTATGACAATAAGTTTCTTTTTTGTTATTGAGAAAATTTTTGTTCTTTAGTTAATTAAACTAATGCTGATCAATGAATATAGATGACATGGAGAAAAAAATTTAATTGTTTGTAAGAATTTAATCAAATGTCTCCGACTATACAACTCTTCATCATTAAATAAATGACAGAAGCTTTGTCAATAACATTATTAAAAAAGAATATAAGTTTTCTTTAAGTTAAAATAGAAAACATAATTAATTTTATTTATTAATGAATATTTATTTTTAACAAAAAAAAACAAACTCTATAGTTAATGAATTATTTTCATATGATGCACAGTGTTTAGTTTTTAATTCTTGTCATTATAGATATGCAAAAACTTTGATTGACAGAAAACTAGACTATACATTTTTCATGCTTATCACTAAATAGTATTTGACAGGCGAATCTTCTTCCTTTTTTTTTTTGCATTTTTTTTTTCATGCCGTTTATTTCTCTTATATTAATCAATCTTGCTTTGTCCCATTTCTTTTTTGTTGTCATTGCCTTCAGTTAACGTTACATTTTCGTCCAACTATATCCCTACAGTTTCATATATGAAAAAAAAAGAAGACAAAAAAAAACCGTATAAAGACATTTATCATTCATGACTGTATTAGACAGAATACATTTTTAGCTTAATAGTTTTATTTCTCTATTTGTTAAGTAAAAGAATTAGGTATGATTATGACATGTTTCTATCATTTTTGATTTTTTAAATTAGAGAAGAAGCTTTCCTATTATTTCATATGACGAAAAACAAATGTAATTTACATAAAAATGAAAGATTTATTTTTCTTTTTACTTTTGTTCTTGTATTTACAAATGACAAGATGACAATGTAACATTAATATTCTTAGTAGCATCAATATAATCACCTATAGAAAAAAAAAATATGAAAAAAGAAGTGTCAAATATATGTTTTAAAAGGATACCGGAAATTATTTATTGTCATGCATGCAATAAATAAAAGAAAATAACAAAAATATAAAGTCATTTTTTTTCTCTTCTATAAAAACAATCTTACAAGTACTCATTTATTTCTTTATTTTATATTGTTTTCTTTGAATATTTTAGTTAAATAATGAATAATTTTTCATCGAATTCAATTAGTATATCTTATCATCAATGGCCAACAAATAAATTAATTCGTATATTTATATTAACAATTATTATGTGTATAACATTAATTGGTAATATTTATATTGTATTTGAATTATTTTGTCGACGTCGTCGACATCGTACACGTTTACATTTATTTATATTAAATTTGGCTATTGGAGATTTAACAATATGTTTATGTACAATGACATCAGAATTATTTCTTATAATATTTGATCAAGAATGGATATTAGGAAATATTGCTTGTAAATTAACACTTTATATTCAAGTTGTTACACTTGCTTCAACAACATTTATTAATGTTGCAATGACTTATGATCGGTAAGAAAGAAAAATTTAATTAAATGTGATTTCGAGTAAGGAGGGGGAAAGAAAATTTAATAAACAATAATATACATTTGAATATGATGAAATTATTAGTTATACTATTTATCTGATTCAATGAACTTTCTAAATGAAATTTTAATACATAGAAATATGTAACACATTGTTTTTTTTTTTAATCAAATCATAAGGTCAAAAAGATCTGAGAAAAAAAATTTTTTAGTTTGTTTTGAGAAATATAATAGACACATATTGACGTCATTATGTTACTCTTAAATTCCTAATGCTTTTATCTGATGTCATTATCTATTATATTAAACTTTAAGTAGATAATATTCTTTAATGATTTATAAAAAAAAGAGTACTACTTTCCATTATTTCATGTACTAATAGCTCTAAAGAATTACTTATCATAAATCATATAGAAATTTCTTTTCATTGAATCATCACATTCGTTATAATGATTCAATTAATCAACAACATTTTTCTATTAGTTTTTGTTTTCTTTACATTAAGATATGAAGCAATATGTTGTCCATTTCGATCATGTACAGCACTTCGTCGTGTACGTCGTATTATAATTTTATGTTGGTTATGTTCATTAATAGCAGCTATACCACAATTATTTATATTTAAACAAAGTTTAATAAAAGGAAGTTTAAATAAATATCGTTGTAGTAGTACTGGTTATACAGCTGAATGGCAACGTCGTGTTTATTTTACTATATTTACTTGTTATTTACTTATTATACCAGCTTTTTGTATGATAATATGGTATATTAAAATAATACGTGTTGTTGCATCATCAACAAAAATTTGGATGCAAAAATTTCATGGTCAAACAACAACATTTTTAACATCTCCAGCAAAATTTAAAACAGTTAAATTAGCTATGACAATAATTATTGTATTTGTTATTTGTTGGACACCTTATATTGTATTAACATTAATTGAAATTTATACAAATCGTTATTTACATATACCATTATGGCTTGATGGAGTTTTACAAACAATATGTTTAGCACAAAGTGGTCTTAATCCATTTATTTATATTACATTTAATCATCGATCAAAACATTTACCAACAATATTTGTTGCATCAGCACGAACAAGTTCATTAAAATCTCGATCACCAAGATTAATAAGACGATATGATTCATCATTATCATATTTAAATCCTAAAATTTCATTGAGATTAAATAGTTTTTCATCAACAATAAAAACAAAAACAATTTAATCATTGTATATATTTATTTAAAAATAATAATAATACTACTGTTTATTTATTTTATATTTTGATAAAAATAATTTTAATAAACATCTCTTTACAATAAAAATAAATCAATATTATTCAATTAGAATTGAAGTTATTCATTTCAAATAAAATTCATATAAATCTTTTAATAATTTTACTAGAAAATTCATCTATCTCTTTCTGTGATATAAATATTATTTGAATGTATGTTTTTTCTTTAGATAATCTTTTAATAAGATCATATTGTTTTAATTTTTTTCATTAATTAATATTAGCATTTTAAAATATAATAAGATTACAATTTTAAGTTTATCTTTTTGTTTTATCATATTGTATACATAAGAATAGTTAGACTGTACTAACCTTATTTTGTTGATAATGTTGTAGTAGGTGTTTCATTTTATGTTGTATAGGATTGATTTTATGCTATTCTTTTGTTTGTGAATGATAACTATGAACAAGATATTATCTCATGAAAAACTTGTTGTTAATGTTCTTTATACAAAATAAACAGAAAACGCAAAAAGATTACTTGATTCGCTCACTTCTAATGTATTCGTATGTTTTGTACAGTCATCTTTAAAACATTTATTAATAACAAGAAAGTATATTCTATGTTTTTTTTTAAAAACTTCTATAGACTTATGAGTAGAGTGTGACAGTCCTTTTACGATGATATATATATAGATGTTTATCTATTCTAATGGAATCTAATAATGACAAGTAATCATGAATCTCAGCATCTGTCAAAAATTTAAATAAAGAATTGTTTAGAACTGAACGTTCCTAAAGTAGTTTGCCAGAACGATGCAATACATGTTTTGATTATTGTAACAATGTCTTATACTGTCAATGACTAGCGATAGTGGAAAATCTTAAATTATTACCAATTTTCATTAAAATATCTGATTCCTGATATTTGACTATTAGATATTTAGTTTTGTGTATATTTCAAAGTCACTTCCTGTTCTACAATAAGTTGCCAATAATATAGTTGTCGGTGTGTAATAGATATAATTAAAAATAAAGAAATTTTCAAGTGACATCTTACTCTTCAGACAGTGTAAGTGTCAGCGCTCTTATCATGCTAATATCCTCTGCCATTCTAACCTCTATACGTACATCCAATAAGCTGTAGAAAAATTTTTCATAGTTCATTAGAGAGACTATACAATGCGCCTAGTCTCAATTCAAAAGCGATTAATCAATTGTAGAAAGGCTTCTCTCGTAAGTCATGTTTGATTTTAAATTTAAAATGAAGAATATTTCTTGTAATATGCTATGTGAAAGCCTTTAGAAAGATGCCAAAGTCTGTTATGCCATATTGTCCGATTCTGAATCAAATAAGTTTTTGTTTTTGTTGAAATTAGCAATATTTGAAATACTTAATGTTGTAAGAAACATATCTGCCAGAACGATCTTGACGATTAGGAAAAGTTCAACATCAAATATCGCTCAAAAGAAAAAAGTTTATGTAATGTTTTCTCAAATTGAAAAATCTTTATCTCTGAATTGTATGAATGAGTCAAATTAGAGCAAAAACACACCAATATGTAACACATCAAAAACTCTATTGATATCAACCTTGACAAAATTCTTTAAATTTGTTCCTGATTCTTAAAAAATGGAAGTTTTGTAAAAGACAGTCATCTGCAAGAATATCATAGAACTAATATCAAAAAAATATTTTCTTTTTACCGTTACAAAATAACCAGGTAGTGAGATTGATTAACGTACTCAGTCTTTAATAAAAAAAGCTTTATTCTAGCACAAAAACCAAGAATAAATTTAACTCTGACTAATATCGACTACTTTTCGCTTTCGCTTTGAAAACAAAAAATCAATTCCTTTCATCTTTGATATTTTACTTCATATCATTGTTGAAGAGACTAGGAGTCGACAAGCTCAGCTCAGTTCCGCTCAGAGGAACTGTTTGAACAGATCTGTTGAGCTGAGCTGAACTGGTGAACCGGTTCGTTTGAGCTATGTTCTCAAAACAGAACAAAAGTGTTCTGTTATGGGAACACAGCTCAAAAGAGCTGTTCGAACAGTTTCTCTGAGCGGAACTGAGCTGAGCTTGTCAACCCCTAGAAGAAACAGTACACTATATGATTTTGCTTTACTTTATTATCTAGAAATTTATATAACGATTTTAAAAAAGAAAAAAAACATAAAAAATTCAAAACAATGCGTATATATATACAACAAAAACACCAAATAAAATAGCTTTCTAGTAGAAAATTTTTTTTTTTCTTTCCTGTTCAATAGATGCGTATAATAGTTATTACTTTCGATTTTGCATTGTTTCTGTATCTAAAGTAAGTTGTTGTCTTGCTTGTTTACATGCTTGAGCAAGATGAATATCAGTTAATGGAAGTTTATCCATTTTAGATAATAATACATCAAATGGTAATTGTTTAGCAGTTTGTTTTATCAGTGTAACTAAATCCATAGGATTATCACAATTATGTGCTCGTTGAACAATATCAGATGGACCAATTTCAAGAGTTTCATATACAATAACAAGAGCTAAACGAAATAATACTTTAACACCTTCACAAAAAAACATATCCCATAAACGATATAATTGTGGTGCACGATATGTTCGAGAAAATAATGTCATATACCAATCAACTGTATATAATATTGGATCAACATCAAGTTTACGCTAAAAAGAAATAAAAAATATAATAAAATGATAGTTTTCTTTGTATTAAATTTAATTAAAAAAAAAAGTTTAATAAACAATGAATTTATATTCGAAATAAAATAAATATGATTTTTATGATATCAATTAAGATATTGCACAAAATTATAATAAATGTTAAACTGAAATTCATAGACATTCTATTTTTCTTATTGATGATACTAACAAACGTTCATTTATAAAAGCTAATGTTTTTTTTTCTCTCTCCATCGAATCCAAAACAAACTCAAATTTACAATCTATCTTTAAAATTTCACGAAAAACAATAGATACATACAAGTAAACGAAAACCTTTAGGTGAAACACGTTGTATAAGTAATTCAGTTGCTAATGCATCTTCTTTAATAGCATGTAAACCATCACTAAAATATCCTTTAACATATTCTTCATTAATTTGAACAAATACCCAAAAAGCTTGTTCAGGTGGTAAATGCATTAATAGAATAGCTGCAATAGGTGCTTGAGCTTGACAATAACCAACATCAGGATCATGTACAGCATATGCTCGAAGTACATCATATAAACTGTGTTGTCTAATCAAGAAAAAAACAAAACATTTAATTTTTGCTGAGTGTATATTGAATAATAAAATAAACTTTTACCCGAGTGCATCACCTCGAAACATTTCATGATCAGGAAATGATCTAGCTAAATCTTTTTTAATATCATCAAGTACACGTGGATCAGAATCTTGTGTTAAATAATATGAATATACACTTCCTGTTGAACAATTTTGATCTTCAGTTTTTTGTCGATATTTAGCTGCTGATAAATGATACCATGCTTGTCCACGTACAGATGCTGGTATACCTTTTCGACAACGATTTTTAACTTTATCAAAACGTGATGATATAAATAATGTCCATTGAGAAAACATATCAAGCCATTTTTGTTCTCGACGACGAACAACAATTGGATCTAATGTTTCTTCAAAACTAGAAACAAAAAATATATATTAAAATAGATAAGTTTTTTTTTTTTTGTTATCTTACTTAAGTGGTTCTGATGGAACAACATATCCATATCGATCAAATCTTTCATTAGATTCTTCTCTATTCACCATTATTTTAAAAAATCATCTATAAAAAAAAAAAATTCAATTAATATTTAAATATTTGTACAATATTATGTATATATATATATATTTAGAAAATAACAATTTAAAAAAAAAATTAATTTGAGATTCATTCAAAAACAATAAACAAAAAAACCAAAAAAACATGAAATAGATTTCGGAAATAAAATTGTTTAATTATATATTATGTTCATTATTATCACTATCGATTTTACCCATTAATAAAAGATCTTGTTCTTCATCATCATTATCATCATTATTAATACTATCAACTAAACTAACTTGTCGTGTTAGATTTGGTTGTGTATGATAATAAGCATGTATACGAAAATCTTCATTTTCATATAAAACTAATTCATCAACAATTGATCGAAATGATATACGATCAACAGGTAAATATGTCCAACAAGCACGCATTAATTTATGTCTAAAATATAATAAAATTAGATTAATATATTAAGTTTTTGTTTTTGTATTTACAATATTTCAGGACAATTTGGTGGACGTTCAAGTGTTATATTTCCATATCGAACATAATGTACAACTTCTTCATTACCATATCCTTGATATGGTTGTTCAGCTAATGTTGCTATTTCCCATAGAAGAACACCATATGACCTATAATTATTAAATTAAATTAATTTGAATAAGAAAGTTTGCTGTTATATATATATATACCAAACATCTGATACAGTATCAAAACGTCCATCTCTTAAACTTTCGGGTGCCATCCATCGTATAGGTAGAAAACTTCGACCACCACGTCGATAATAATCTGTTTCATATATATCACGTGTTAAACCAAAATCTAAATAGATGATAAGTATTTTATTTAAATATAAGGAAAAATTTTTCTTATGCAATTCCATAAGATCGATATATATACGACAAAAAAAATATATGTTACAGAAATGCCAATTATAACTGATATTTTAAATTTGCTAGTTTGATGATGAGAACTTCACTTTATCTCGAATATTTATAATCTTCTTAATTTATAAAACAAACATACAGACAGATAGTAGTGATTAAAGTGGCATGCAAGTACTCAGATCTACCTTTACTAAATATCCTAAACGGCCATATTTTACCGAATGACAAAAGATGTCGTCATGTTCTTTTATTCTATCATACATTAGACTAGGTGTTGTGTATCAACATACTTCGAATGTGAATATGAAATTCATATCTATCTAGTGTTTAAATATTTCCATATATAACTCATATGAATATGCACTGACATCTATCTATGAAAAATTTACTTCTAATCTTTGAAAACTATTAAAATAAAACTTTATTACCTCCAACTTTACATGTATGATTTCCATTGACAAGACAATTTCTTGCCGCTAAATCTCTATGAACAAATTTTTGATCAGATAAATAATACATTCCATCAGCAACATCTAATGCTAATTGAATCATAGCTGATTCAGTTAATGTTGGACTATTTGGCTAAAAATACAAAAATACATAAATAACTTATATTATTTAATAAATAAATAAATAAATTCATACAGTTAATTCACTTTGTCGATGTCGATAAAGATAATTTTTTAAATCACCATTTTCCATTAATTCCATAACAACATATGGTGGTCGAATACGTGAACATATACCATATAATTGAATAACATGATAACATTGAAATTGTCTAAAATACAGTTGAATTTGAATTTTTAGAAATAAGAGAAACAAAAAATTAAAAAAAAACGAACTTCATTATGGATGCTTCTTGTAATAAATCTGTTGGATGTGTTGTTCGAATCTTTAAAATAGAAATAGAAATTTAAAAATCAAAAAAATAAATAAATTCTTTACTTTAACAGCACATGGTTTTAATGTTCCATCAGATAATTTTATAACACCTTGATAAACTTGACCAAAATGTCCTTGACCTATAAGTTTATTTAATGTTACTGAATCTTTATCAATTTCCCATTGATCTGGTGTATATAATTCTAAATATTGTAATACAAAAAAAAATACGTTAAATTAATCATATAAAAATAATTAAAACAAAAACAAACAAACCATAATTTGGATTTTTTGAA
Source organism: Rotaria sp. Silwood1 (assembly GCA_905250075.1). NCBI lineage: Eukaryota > Metazoa > Rotifera > Eurotatoria > Philodinida > Philodinidae > Rotaria > Rotaria sp. Silwood1. The sequence goes on from CAJNOP010000732.1 coordinate 48,552, forward strand.
ATCGAAGCTTTATTATCACTTCGACCATATTTATAATAATAATATGGTGCACCAAACATAATGCTTAATAAAAGAAAAATTGAACCAGTTAGTAATAAAACTATTATAATTCGACTTTGTCGACTTAATTCACGTTCTAAAATTAAGGAGAAAAAAAAAACAATTCATTTAATTCATATTCTATATGTTAATTATTTGATTCATTATCAATCAAAAGTTGTTTCTTTTCTGTGTATTTTAAATAATTATAAAATTTTCTTATCTTTAAGCCCCCTCCCCACAAAAAAAGTCAATTTTGTGATTCATAGCTCGTTAGATAGAGCTAAGTATACGCACTATAATTTATTGATATTATGATGAGTTTTAAGGATATTACATAGGCTTTTCTGAACCTCTCATAGAGAAAAATAGTGTTTTTCCTAAAAACTTTTGGTTTTTTTCTCAAAATAGGATTTTTGATTTTTACGTTTCCGTGCGTCCCAGTTTTCTCCGCCATTTTAAACACTAGAAAGCTGAGCTTGATGTCAAAATGAAGATAAAAATTAGCTCTACAACTTAACAGAGCCGGGTTTTTTGATTTTACCCTTAATGTTTATTGAAAACTAACCGTTCCGAACCTACATCTCCTGGGTTTTCCGTATCTTACCAGAGAAGTCTTCTAGAAACACAAGCTAGGAAAAAAAATCGGGCCCTGTTAAGTTGTAGCACCATATATGGGCTACATTTTAAAACCAACCCGAACTTTCTAGCATTTAAAGTGGTGGAGAAATTTGGAAAGCACGGAAATCTAAATTTTGACCCATAAGCTTAAGCTAGCTCTTGGTACACTCAATATATCGAGCTGAAATTTTTACTGTAAGGTGCCTAGCCCAAGATACACCTCCGCTGAAAATTTCATCAAGATTAGATGCTCAGAAAAAAAAATTTTTTTATGGAGGCCCCTTAATAATAGAAAAATTAGTTTAAATGAAATTTTCAATCGGTCAAAAAAAACTTCATGAACATCTTTCCTATATCTAACTATAGCATATGTAGTACTCATTCTTTTTAAATTAATAATCTTAAATATTCAAACTTACTAGGTAAATCAATAGTTGTAAAAAATATTTGATAATATAAATTAGTTGCATTTAATAAATATGAATCATCATTTAATTGTTTTATATCACCATATTCATTATTAAGTCTTGCTATAGTATATGTTGTTATTCTTAAACGATAATTTGTTCGTGGTAATAATGATACATTAATTGAATGTATATTATTTCCAACACAACGTTCATCTTTTGGTCCATTATGAATATTTTGATCAATAACTATTGTATAAAAATAAATAAGTCCATTTGGTGATAATGGTTCAAACCATGATATATGATAATCAACAGTTTTCATATCGGATTTTAATTGTTGAGATCTATCAATTGGTGTTATTAATGTAACATTACGTACTAAATCAAGTGAAGCTAATAAAAACAAAAATAAAAACAAAAACAATTCAAATAATAAGAATATAATTGAAATACATACGATCACCAGCTTTTGTTCGTACACTTATTATTATACCATTTGAACTACATGCATTTGATTTTGTTTGTTTAATAATATCATGACATGCATATATTTGAAACATATACATTTGTGCATGTTTTAAACTATCAATAATAATATTTGTATTAAATGATGTACGATTATATGTATTTAAATATGGCATATGTTCAACAGGATTTTGTTCAATTGATATATCAATTTTATATTGTTCATTAATAGAACTACTTTTATCTTCAAAATAATGATCTAAATCATTAATAATTGTATCTTTTAAATCTGGACGTATAAATAATGGATCTTTACGTTGTGTTACTGAATTAATAAGTTGATGTTCAATTATAGCTAAATCAGTAACAACTTGATCAATACCAGTATTTTCTTCATGTTCATCAACAATATCTTCATTAATATCATTAGATTTTGATATTTGTCGTGAACATTGTGAAGAATCAGTTAAATTTAATGGTGTATTTGATACAGGTACTTCCGTATGCCAACGATCTAAATAAAAAGAAAAAAAATTTTTTTTCTTTTTTTTTTTTAATTGTGTACCTTTCATTAAACAAAGTAATTTAATATTATCTATTGGTAAACGATCTTCAATAGGTGCATAATAAATAAGATATATAGCTATTTCACCATTAGGTTTTGATGGTGGTTGCCACATTAATTTAATACTTGAACTAGATAAACCTGTACCACGTAAATTAAGTATAGGTTCAGGTTGACGTGGTAATGTACGAAAATAACCAATTGTAGAATATAAACCAACTGTATTAACATTTGAAGTTACTGATGCATATACAGCATACCATGTTGCACCAAGAAGTGATGTTAAATCAACATTCATTGTAAATGAACCACCTAAAAAAGAAAGTCATTTGTTTCTATATATATATTATGTTGATTATCGGTTGTTGTAATTGATTGAATAGCTTAGGTTAATATTCCTGTCATTTTTTCTGACTTTTCAAACCAGAAATAACTGGTATTTATTTATATGGTTTATATTGTTCGACATGTATCAACAAAGTACTGTATGTAAAGGTCAATATCATCAGCCATGAAATGACCATGAGCAAATTACTAAGAGAGATTTGCTCGAATTATCCGCCTAATAGTATGATGGCTATGTTGTGATATATATATATATCTACTCTTATGGTTAGTTTGTGTGTATGAGAAGCTAATAGCAAGCTATTAAATCTATCGTTAGATAGCTCAGGAGCAAGGATGTTCTTCTTTTGACATTGATTAGTTTGTAAATATTGAAATAGACGTTTCTAGTTTATTATGAGTTTTCTTATTAATTTATCAGTTATGATCGAAGCTATTCTTAAATGTAGATTAATTATTATAGCCAATTATGTTATTAAACTAACTCATATAAATGAAAATCTTTTCTTCTAATTAGATGATTATATTATACATAATAATTTGTTCGAAGATTAACTATTATTTCATAGACTAACAAGACAATCTCTTCTTCATTTCAATAATGTTTTTGTCTATATATACGATATAATTTTCTAATAAAAATCTTATAAGAATTTGAATTGACTAAGTTATTCAATTTTAATCTGAAACTTTAGGTGTATAGTGAAGTCAAATAGACTAATGTCCATAAAAACAATTCATAAGTTTCGAACAAAGTCTCTTCGAGATATGAAAATTTCAAAAACATAAATTTCGTACATACACACTGTCCATGAAAAAGGACTTGTTTCATATTTTGCAGTGACTTGGCTTTTTGGGTGTCTTGTATTTAAACTACACAACATTAATTTCATTCAAATATAAATAAAAATCTTATTTTTCATAAGACTTTGAAGTAACTAAAATCAATTTACTGTTAGACAATTATGTACTCAAAGCATGATTAGTTACCGATCATTGGTTCCCTTGATATCAATTAAAAGTGTTCATGAAAAAAAATTTCTTATTTATTGTGCGATTTTTCAATCATTCAACACCATTTTTCACTAATGATGAATTTCTATATCTTCAAGTATATCGATGATAGAAGAAACATTCACATTCTCTTAATTCTAAGTACATCAACAAATCCAATAGAGTCCTTCATATTTTTTTTCTCTCCTTAGCACTGATGTTTTTTGTGTATTTCATATTCAAGAATTTATCGTAATAAACAGATATATATAGAGTACTCAAACTTTACTATACAAGCATATCGTCGAATTAAATTAATGTTGTTCAATGACTTCAAACAAGAAAAAAGTAGTTCAACATTTTTGACATGTACAAAAATTTTTAGATTCAAATTCAATACTTTTATCAATTTAGGATTTTCATTAGAATACTATTTAGTATTTATAGGTAAAAAAAGAAATTATTGAAATCAAAACAGAATAACTAACGAGTGAACATTTTCAACTGATAAAACGCTTTTGAGTTCGGACTCTGTGCATAAGATAGACCCCAGTGAGGTATTAAAAACTCCAAAAGGACAAGTGCCCTTAGGCCTTTTGTCTAGAGTTATAGGCATTGTACTAGAATATTAGCCTATAACACGATATATACCAACAAATCGAACGACGGTATTTCGACCTTAGATTTTGCCAATGGATAGGTCTATTTGTGAGTAGAATGTTCTGAAAATTTCAGCTCAAAACAATGTTTCCTTCTCGAGATATTAAAACCCCAATAATCACTCATATCTCACAAAAGATACTGGAATATTCTGTTTTTTTTAAGACTTTAATATCTCGAGAAGGAAACATAGCTTTGAGTTGAGATTTTCCGAGCATTCTACTCACAAATAGATCTGTCCATAGGCAAAATCTAAGGTCAAAATACCGTCATTCAATTTGTTGGTATATATCGTATCATAGGCTAAAATTCTAGTACAATGCCTATAACTCTAAACCGAAGGGCTAAGGGTACTTGTCCTTTTAGGGTTTTTAATCTCTCACTGGGGTCTATCTTATGCACAGAGTTCAAACTCAAAAGCGTTTTATCGGTTGAAAATGTTCTCTCGAAAGCTAGCGTTATCGTAATTTCGAATGAAAAAAAATTTCCAGACATCTCTAATTCTAATCTAAATAATTATATCTTTTCGTCAAGATCAACTTGACATCGTTGATAAGAACAAAAATACAGATATATTTATATATAGATAAGACTTATCAAGAATAAAAATTTTCTCAAGTATTCTTAAAACAACAACAATAAATCATGAAAAGAAAATTTTTACCATGTGGTGATGGATTATAATTAATTTTTTCAACAATTCTTAACCATTTATGTGATTGTGTTGCATCAAAATGTGTTTCATTTCTTGTTTGTGTTGCTTTATAATAAACAGATAAAAATGGTCGACGTAAATAATCATTTTTACCAGTTGAACGAAAAAATAATTCTTTTGGTACAGCAACAGTAACTTGTGCTGTTAATGAACGTATTCTATCAACAGTTAATGTTAATAAATTTGATTCACATGATGCTAAATATCCATTAGCATATTCATTTCTTGTATTTGGTGTAATTTGTAAATCTAAACAAAATCGACAAAAAAAAAAAAAACATTAATTTTTTTTTGATAGATTTAAATTAATTAATTTTCAATACCTGTTTCTTTTGTATTTGTATAATTAATAAATTCTTCAATACGTTTTAAACAAAGACGAGCATTACGAACAATATTTAAACTTCCTTGTATAATTGGTGGTGGATGTGATAATGGCCATAATTCAGTTAAAAAATCATTTTCTTCAATTGTTATTGTAGCATTTGTTGTTATACCAATACGTTTAAGTTTAGAAAAAATTTTTAATGTTGAAAATATATTTACATTATGTATAGTAAATTCATGATCAATTTGTTCAAGAGATTCAAATGCATTAAATGCTTCTATTAAATTTGTTTCTGTTGATTCAACAGCAGCTATATTATATATATTTAATGTATGAATACGTGAACAATATTTTAATACATTAAAATCACTTATAGAACGAATATGTTGTTCACGACATGCACCTTGACAATAATCATTTTCTGGTGTTGATATACAACGTTCACAATGTGAACCTAATATTAAATCAAAACCTTTTGGACATTCTGATACACATTCATTTGTTGCATCTAATACATAACCAGAACTCATAAAAAATGATGTACACTCTTGACGTGTTACACATAAAGAATCAATTACCTTTAATAAAATAAAACATATTTCTTATTTATAGAAAAACTGTAAAATGGACTTTTGGTACATCGAATAAGAGCTTTGTTAAGATAAAACGAAAGATCGTAACAGAAAGGTGAACATTTAAAGGTATTAGTCGCTATGTGTTAGTACTATCATAAACGAATACTCAGCTTTGTTACCGCATCTCTATTTAATATAGTTAAAATCTGTTATATACTATAAATAGATAAATCCAAGGATTTAAACTAAATCTCAAGATTTTTTTTCTTGAAGTAATTTTTCAAAATGAATTTATCATCTTTTAGTCTTATCTCTAATTAAGAGATTAATATTGAAAAATTTTTTCTATTTACTTTAAGCATATGTGTTGGACATTTTTGTACACATTTTCCTGTTGCATAAATTCTCATATTTCTACATGCATGACAAATTAAATCTGTTGATGTTGTTATATTTTGATAATAACAACCACCAACACATTGTTCTGGACAACAAATTGTTTCTGATAAACAATTTCCTTTACAATGTGCTGGACATTGTTGTTGACATTGTGTTGGTGACCAACATGCCGATGGACATGTTGGACAAAAAGCACAATTATCACGATTTTGTCTTAATATAACTTGTGCTTTTGTATCTTCAATAATATCTTTCCAACGTATAGAATTAGCATAACATAATTGAGCATTTCGTGCAATAATTATATTTCCTCGACGTATATTTATTAATGATGTTAAACCTAATTCATCTAATTGTAAATTTTCCATTATAATTAATGCATAACCTTGATATAATACACGACCATGTATAATTGATAAACGTGGAAACATTGATGAAAATGAATGTACAAATGAATAACCTAATAACATATATCCATAAACTTCACGAAGATATGGAAAACGAACAGGTACAGTTGGTGTTACTGTTGTATTTGTTGTTAAAGGCATTGGAGCATAAATTATTGAACCAAGTATTACTTCACATGATGCATATAAATGTATATCAAGACCACGACGAACTTCAAATATTGTAATATGAACATCACCACATACTATAAGAAAATATTTATATGATAAAATTTAATAAATATTTTCGAATCGTTAATCTAATATTGATTTTTATGAGTATACTCTGTTCAATAAATATATAACACGAATATATTCATTTAGTTAAGATAATTAGAAAAAAAAGAACAGCTTAATCGATTGTATAGAAATTATTCATTTATCATAACTACATTTAGTTTTAATTCATTTTTTAAGTTTTCAAATAAGTTATTAATTTTGATTAAATTCTCTTTTTCAATTTTTGAAAAATTAATAATTTTCTAATTAAATGATTAATAACCTACATGTAATTTGAATATCGAAGATAAGAATCTTTAATATTGACATTTTGTCTGTCATAGAATGACAAGGTAGTATGTACATGAATTTAGAAAGATTTTGATTACAAAATGATAAAGAACATCTTGTACGATTATTATATATCGAAAAATGACAAGTAAAAAAAACAAAAAATCTAAGTTTTCAAAGTTTATATTTATGATATTAATTAGATCAATCAGAAAAAAAAATAGCTATGTGATATATGATTGACAAAACGATAAAGTTTTCTATAACAAAATTTTAATGATGAATTTATAATAGCAAAGTGTCTAAGAAACTGAATATGATAATTTTCATGTTTTACAATATTTTGTGCCATTCTAAAGGAAAACAAAATGAGAAACAACTATATTTTGATAATTTAATGAAATTAAATGTCAAAAATCATCGATTCTATAAGATTTACTACTGATATATATGCATATAAATTGTCATTAATTATAATGATAACCTTGATGATATTTAATTAATCATAGGTTAATCAAGTGTATAGTGAGTGATTTTATCTTTTTTTTTTTAACTAATAAGGGAATTCTTTTTTTTTTTTAAACAAACCATGTAAATCCGAATAAAAATCTGATATTATATCGCTTCGCAAAAAAAAATAACAAATTATACAATCAAAAAAAAAAAAGTATGGATCAATGATTTATTTCAAATTTTATTTGTCATTCTATTATGATTTTAATCTTAGTAGAAAAAATGAAATTATTGTAATTAGATTCTTTTTTTGTTTTTCTTGGATTTATATGTCAAAGAAATTTGATTTCATACTTTTCAAATCATTACAAATTGCTTTTCTAAATATGTGTATTCTTTTGTCACATTGAATTGTAAATCATTATTGAACAATTATAATCATGCAGTGTAAACATGACTTTTTTTTTTGTATCTTAGAAGAATTTTCTCTCTTGTTTATATTACACTATATGACTATAAATAATTATGAGAAATTTTCTTTTTTCTATCCTACAAACTGTAATTTTGAATCATAATTACTTTATTATTAAATATTTCTTATTGAATCTGTTATTATTCGAATAGTAAATTTTCAATCATCTTCAAAATTCAAATTCATCTATATTACTTTTTATCCCATCATATTTATAACATTCTCATTTACATATTAATAAAATGAAATATCTAAGAAAATAAAAAAACTTACTAGACTTCATATTGAACTATTATTAGACTCTCTCAATCCAACAACAACAACAAAACTAAACTTTATACATACCTTTTGGTTTTGGTTTGGCAATAGCACCCAATTTTATTGTTTCATTATTCTGCGCATATGTCCATGATAATATTAAATGTAAAATAAGAACAATAACTGTATACTTATATTTCATCATCTAAAATTATACATATATATTTTTCTTCTTCTTTTTCATATTATTACGTCCAACGTAAGCAATGATCCGTATAAAAAGAAAAGATGATGATCATCACTAATGATGAAAAGAAAACGTGTCAATATTATTTACGTTGACTATGTATTTTATATGCAAGATTATTTTTCTCTCTCTCTCTCTTTAATATATTTACGCTTATTTAACGTAATACGACATTACAAAAAAAAAAAAAAGAAAATATGTTTGTACTTAGACGCACGTGTATTTTCAATCCGTCAAGGTTTGAGGTGAATAGTAAGGGTCGATGACTCAAGAATGTTTTGGCCCCAGCTGTTTTATTTTTGGACGAGGACATTTACGTGATTTTTTTTAAAATCGGTGAGAAAAATAAAATAACAGTTTTTTCAAAATTTGAGGCTCAGTCTCAATCAGAATACTTCTTTATAAATCTATTTGAAAGTGATAATTACCATTCTTTAATTAAAGGTAAAACAAATATACTAATGATAATATGTTACAAAACCAATCATTTTTTGATTTATTACGTGTCTATTGTTATTTAAAAACGTCATTGTTAATCATTATTATTCGAAATAATATAATGATTTTGAATTCGATAGACGCAATATTAATATATCACAGTTATTTTTTTTTTTGTTACCTTTAAACCATAAAATCTTTTCGTAAACATGACAAAATCACTTATACACTCATCAATTGTAAAAAAAAAATGAATGTTCACTCATAGAATTATTATTATTATTATTATTCTTTCAATCATAAAATAAATTTAAAAAATTTTTACTCTTATATAGAAACCAAACAAAGAAAAAATAATTCATGTAGGATGTCAAGAATGGATTAGAACAAATGTAGATTGAGAAAAGGAAATTTTTTTTTTCTGTTCTTTTTTCTTTATTATTCGATCATCAAGGAAGAAAAAGCATCTTGAACCAATCCTTATATAAACTCTTCTTAAAAAAAAAACAGCTTTATGAGCATTGACGAGTTGATACTTTGCGGACATTTTTTGATCTAATGTATTAATAGAAAACTTATTTGTCATGAGCACATATCCGGGTCGAAAGCTAGACATCTCAATTCTAACCTACTTACTATTAAACATTTTACAAATTAATAAATTGTATCTGCGAAGTTTTCTTACTTATATTATAAAGCAATTGACTAAAGCACTAGATGCTGGTTAAATGCTAATGATGACACCATATGTCGCAAATGTCATTTCAGTAAAAAAAATATTTTACATGAATAAGTGACACGTAAGTTCAATAGACATTCTAAGGTCTTATGTCAATATATGAAGTAAAGGTCAAATGTTAAAAAAATAATTTTATGATATCTGAAATAAAACATGAAGTCTATTTTAGTTTCTCCTCTTTCTTAATTTATTTCAAAGCAAAGAACATCAACAACAAAAAAAAACAAAACTTTTGCTTTTGAAGCACAGGAAATAATCTACAAGAAAAATATCTTAAATAGACTATTGAAGAATATGAATCTTTGTAAACAATGTTAAGAATATTTTTAAAATTACTGTCTCATTTAATATAATACTTTACAGAAAAAACAGTTGCAAAAACAATGATTACATGTTTAATAACACGAGGGACTGCAGAATTCAGAATTTAAAATTCCAATCGGTAAATCATGAATTCCGTATGAATACAAACTTTCAATAGGCATACCACGAGTGTATATATCCGCCAGCAATGAAAATCTAGTAAAGAATTTAATAATGCAAGCAGAATTTAAACAGAATTCTGCTACAAGTAATAGAATACAAAGTTTCACTAGTCATACGAGGAGTGAATATATATTTACCAGGAATAAACTTCTCGTGAAGAAAATTAAAATATAAGCAGAATTTAAACGAAATTGTCTTACAAGTAAAACAATACAAACTTTTTATAGGCATATCAGATACCACTAAGGCAATATAATCTTTCAATAGACATACTAGAATGGTATAGCTCATAGAGAGAGGAAAAATTCTAATGAAGAATTTAAATCGTTAAAAAAATATACAAGTCCACAAAATTCTGCTTGGTAGACATTCTGCAATTGCTGAAAATATCTTACTACTTCAATACATAAGACAAACATCATAAATGTTTTCTCTTCGTTTAATATTTGTTTTTCACCTATGTTAATACTAAAATACAAAATGACTGATATTATGTTTGAAAGGAAATCATTGGAATTACTACTATACATTTAAGCGAATATCTACAATTAAAAAAACATGTGCAATTGTCTGTCTTTGTATAGTTATTTTTGATATTACGAAAAAAAAAATATATATATATTTATTGTTCTATTCTACACTAAACAATGTCGATGATTTTTAAGTGAATAATATCAATGTACTTTATTGTTATCATATTAATATAGAAAGAAACAACATGTGACGATATTCTTTTTTTTTTGCGACGAAAAAAATATAAAAGAATATTATAATATATTATATGACATGACACAGCTAGAATAGAATAATAAATTTTCATTGAAAACCAAGCTCTAATTACAAATGTACTTATTCTCGTCTTCCGATATTTACTTACATGACTACATGATATTTTATCAATGGATTTTCTATCTTTATACAATCAAGATTCGTGTTATTTGTAATATTTGAGTTAAGATGCCAACATATACACAAACCTAATGGTTTACGAAAGAATATATATACCATATATCTCATAGATAAAAGAATTTGTCATATATGGCATACTATCTGTTATGTACTATGTATTTTTTTGTTGTTGTTGTTGTTTTTCTTATCGTCAAGTAAAACAAGATACAAAAGTCAAAGAACTTGAGGAAAATAGATTAGAATTTCAATCTAATCTCTTTTTTTGTTTTATATTATGATCAATTTTCTAAGCATGAACTAATTATTTGTTCATTTCCGTTAGAAAATATATAATTATATTACGCTTAAATTTGAAATCTCATGAGAGAATTACTCGAACTTGTTACATAGATTTTGATCTTATAGTTTCGAGTACATGGACAGAATTCCCTAGGCTACATATGCAATTAACCAATAATTACAACTAATACGGTTTTATCTATAGACTTACAACAGTTTTCTTGAATTATTACCATAGGATAGAATAATAATAAAATGTCTATTTTCTTGCAAAAATATATACTGATGAAAAATCGAAAGTTTTAATTTCAATAACGGAGTAATCATTTTTGCCTGAAACTTTTAGAAATATTAGAATATAGTTAAACATACTTTTCTTAGATCGAAAAATCTTTTTTTTTTCTTTGCTATTTTGTTACTAATAATCTAATGATTGAAAATCTATAGAAAAAGTTTAAATGAATCTGAATTCTACTGTAGTTAAAAGATTTTTTTTTTCTATAATTTTAAAAACTATGCTCACACGAGATAAACGATTTGAAGCGGTAAAATCGTTTCTTTTTATATGGTATTATGAATAATATATATATATATGTTGCATGATAATCTTTTTTCTTTTTGTTCTATTTTAAACGAATAGAAATAAACAGAATACATTTACTTTGATCATTTTTTTTTCGCAATATAGATAAAAAAGAATAACTCAGATTATATTACTAAAAAAATCTTCTTTGTAAAAATTGTTTTGACCTTTATTGTGTACTTCAAGTAATCACATATTATGAAGATGATCTTATCCAAAGGGTAACTTTAACATTGATAAGATCACATATACATTTAGTACACTTATATTATAAATTGTAAATTGATAACAAATATTAAATTTTATTTCTAATCAATCATATTAATTGTAATCTGATAGAATTGTTCAAATTGTATAACATGACCATAGAAAAATTTTCAATATAAGTGTGTCAACTATTTATTTATTATATATTCTTAAAAAAAAAAGAAAAGTAAATTATGACGAAATTTCATTTTCTTTTTTCCTGACAAACAAGCAAACGATGAGTTTTTTTTTCTGTTTTCTTGTTTATCTTTTATTATAAACTTTTATGTATAGTAAGGATTCGTACAAAGTCGACTTGCATGAATATAATTCTGCGTAATAAAAAAAAAAAAGAATGTCATCTTAGTATTGAGTGAAATGAGAAATGTACGCGCAACTTTGTTTTTCATCAAAAAAAAAAACAAGGAACATCAGGTTTTACTTGTCATTCATCTTTATATTTGGAACACTCGATATGATGAAGTAGACCTATAGGATTAATTAAGTTTATTCAGTTTGATGAGAGACATTGTTTTTGTAAAAATAATAGTTATAAATCTAGTCTTAATATAATAGAACTATTGAAATAAATTGCATTTATTAGCAGATACTAAGAAAAAAAACAAACATAGAAATCATTTTTACAGAATTCTACCAGTAAAATTGATGAGTAAGTGTATGAAACACTCCATTGCATACATTATTAATGGTGAAACAAAAATAAAAAATTATATATGCATCAATACTCATCTATATAAAGATGTTTGACTAAATTCATACGTTAAATAAAAATCCTAATTATTGCAATAACAGTAACGAATAACTTATACTAAAAGAAAAGTTTCATAATTACTATACTCTTAACATTAGAGAACTACTGATTATAGATGAATCTAACTATTTATATGATTTCGATGATATGTCATGATAATCATGAATGCATGATAGATGTTTCTATATATTATATCTTACTTTTAGTAAATAATTTCATGACAGAAAATTACTGATTTAGTTTTTTCTTTTTCCTCAATCCGGGCAAAAAAAAACATAATAGATGGAGATGGCGCTAAGAATCTTTACTTTAAATATCATTCTATCATGATTCGTAGTTATATTCTTTATAAAAAAAAAAACTTTTTTTTTTTTTGATTTTTTTAAAGACTTCCGATCAAGTAATTTATAATAATTCTATATATAATCAATAATGATTATAGAAACTTTTTTAATTTCTTATTCAAAAATAAAAAAATGACTTCATTAATATAAAAGAATAAGTTTTTTTTTATTAGGATTATATTCACTTACTTAAGATTAAATTTTCATACATAATAGAAAACAATGAAGATAATTAAAATGTTATTTTTGAATAGTTAATTACATAAATCATTTCTTCTTCAATAATCTTAAAAGCAAAAAAAAATAAAATGATGAAATTCTATTATCAATAATTCATATGAATAAATATTAAAAAAGTATTTCTCTTATCAACTTCAAGTAATTTTTAGAAGTGTATTACACATTAAAATTTATTTTTATATATAAAACAACTTACTTAAATATGCTTGAAAAAATACTTCAATATGAATTATCATATGTTATGCTTAATTATCAGGAAAAGAAAAAAAAAAGAAATATAAAAAAATATGAAGATTATATTAAGCTTTATAGAAGATTATTGAGATAGAAAAGAAAAAAGATAATAATTGGATACTTCTTCAAATTTTTCTTTTTTTTTACTCGATAAATTCATAGAGAAAAACAAAAATGCATGTTTTTTTTTGTCATTATTCGTTCAATAATTAAGATAAATTAATCATAATTATCTCTGACAATGACATATTTTGAGTTATGTATCCTGTTGAGTATCATAAGTCTGACATTTTTAATCTAGAACCAATAAATAGTTAGAAACAGGATTACTGTCTCATCTATTTTTGAATTATCTTCTTTTCGTCTTTGTCTAATAGATTGATGGTTGAATCATTAATTATCGTTCGATAAATTTTTACAATGAAAATTTCTTCTAGAAAATACTTGAGACATTTTATATGATTATTTTAATATTGAAATAAAAAATATATAGAATAATTAAATAGATTTATAATAGATGGCGCTGTTAATATATTAATAGTTTCTTTGAAAGGAATAATAATTTGTATATCACGCTATAATTGATTGTTCTAATAGTCTTATATTAAACCATTTGTATTAGTAGAAATATAATTACCCATTTGTGCTTCCCATTTTTTCATGTCACATAACATACTTTGAATTGTTGCAATACACAAGGGTCACAGTAAGTCGATACAAGGAGGTTGCTTACGAAAACAAAATGTCGAACTATTCAAGAAATATATTATAATTCTTTATCTCAAATAATAATACAATAGATTATAAAGAAAAAAAAAAAACTTTTCTTTTCTTTGCTTTTAATACGTTACTGAATAGCCATAGGGACAAATATATAATAAAATTTTGAAACAAATCCCATGTCTTGGGAGTTGCAAAAAAACTTAGCGATTAATCATAGTACATCGAAACAATATTCGTGAATTAAAAAAGCGATAAAAATGCCGATTTTTGTAATAAATTATAATTTTATGATCGATTATTGTGCATCATTATGTCAATAATGTATATAGTTCTGTTCATCTAACTTTGATTTCTACTATTATACCAAAAAGTTTTTATCGATAATTAATCTATAAGGAATATTTTTACTGACAAATCGAGTGCTTATCTTATTTTACATCAATAAAACATGTATTAAAAATGGACAAAAAAAAAATACTAGTAGGATATGCAGTTTCTCATAGGTAAATGAGAACACATGCGCGAAAGAAAAAGAAAAAAGAAAAAACGTGCATATGTGCAAATTGATCTTTGAATGTATTTGTTTTCTCTGAGATCATGTTACACATTGTTACTTTCGTCAATAAATTAAATACGTAAAACAGACACAGGAATAGAAATCGTTATTAAAACATAAGACTAAAAGCATTATGAAAATAGAAGTCATTCAACTTAATATTTATCTAAGACTTAAAGACTCATCTAAAATTAAATCTACAATAGAAAAATTCTAATTACAAAAAAAAATGACTTGTTTTGAAAGTATATTTCAAATAATTGTTAATTGCATAATCTCGTAAATCTTATAGTAGTTACATATATGCTAAAACTAAATAGTTCTCTTGGTTTTTTAAATTCTTATAATTATAGTTAAAAATATGTAAAATTTATATTTAACTTACACTTTTACAAATCTTAAAAAATTTCTCTAATTAATTGGCAATTCATTATCAGTTAATGAAATTAATATATTCTCGAATATTACGAAAGAATTCGACATTTTGTGCATATAATGAATTATATAATTTTTCAACAAAACTGATGATATGGAAAGCAAAAACAACAAATTTCACCAAAGGCAGTATAAATTTCCGAAAAAGCAAAATGGTTTTCGAGAATATCGAAGAGATCTTCCGGAAATTAAATGACTTTCAAGATAAGTTTTAGCGGAAATTCATTTGATTTGAATCTTTTTTTGTATATGTGAAGATGAGAACGGAAATTAGCACACAAGACATATCATTTTGTCTGAAGCAAATTATATCTTTCTATGAATGCATCTAGAAACTCAATTAAGTTCTACTATAGAAAATATCATTTTTCTATCTCTATATCTTAAATATTTCCAACATATTCTATGTAAAGAATTCTTCAGATACAAAAGATATTTAATATTTTCGACATAGTAGAAGTTATATAATTTTTTACAACACTACTTGATCATTCAATAATTTCACTTGAAATAAAGAACCAATCAATTAAATGAAATCTCATAGATTTCTTTTACAAGGGATGTCTTAGAAGTTTGAAAGAAATTTGATGTATATAACAAAAACAAAATCTTTCTAATTTTACCCAACTAGTTTACCTATTTAATATTGACTAAGATACAATATTTCAGGTTTTCTGATCAAATATTAATTTTAATTATGCTAGTATTTTCTCTATCATTTATTGATATAAAGAAATATTAAATTATTCTAAGGTTTTTTTAATGTCGTTTTTCATTTGTTCAGTATTAGTACATGTTCACCTTCGTAAATCTTTCTCTGATATACATTCTAAACATTTTCTATACACCAAATATGTTGGGTAGTTTGATAGCAAGCTTTTTCGGTTCAATTCAATAGATGAAAATATGTTTAACAGCATTCGAAGTCATTTTCATCCTTTGTTTATAATCATGATCATCTTGAAAAAATAACAATGTTGTCAATCACATCATTTTTTAAGTTGTTGTTGTTTTTTTTTCTACTACGATAGTTTGAATGAAATTTGTTTTTCTATCGCTTGTTAAAATACAATTTCTAATTTGAATGAATGGAAAAATCGAAAAATATATTGCGAAAGTATTCTCATCTATTGAAAAAGCTACAGATGTCAAACGCTGTATTTATTTACTGTTTTCATTGATAAAAACATACATTTAGAGAGCGATACATAACATCGTTTTATAGGAAATCACAAAAAACTAATTTTCACGATTTTATATAAAATCAAGCTATGTATTACTCTTCAAATATGTATATTTATTAATGAACTTTAAAAAAACTGATACTACAAATACGATTATGTCAACGTCGTCTGCAAACTCTGACAGTTTCAGGATATATTCAGAAATAGTCGATATAAACGTGGTAGATATTCTATGGAATACCATATACATCAATCAATTTTCTTTAACGTTCTTTTCTGAGGGTAGTATAGAAGCCGGCGCATCGTACCAAATGTGAGTACTATATTAGTCGAAACTAAAAGTATCAGCCTATCTGGTATATTTATCATATGTGCAATATTATTTGTATGTATCTGTCTAATTACATCGATTATGCGCCAAACAACATACCATTATTCGGATATATCGGTGTTATAGTAACTAAAAAGACATACGATACATATTAGAGATATAAGATTACATTTTTTGACAACTTCTATAATTCCAATATCTTTTTACTAGGACTAAATGAGTTTTTCAGAAACTCTCAGAAAATATAAAATCGACAGAGGGCGAGAGCGAAAATATACACGTAAAGAACATCAATTAAGAAGCTCTATCAATATCTAAGATTTGGAGTCAAGATGTGCCCATTACCTCTATTATGCTGATTATGGCTTTCCTCAGGATAGATTGAATATTGTGTTAACTTTTTTATTGATTGAATATATATAATTGCAATCTATTAGGGAAGAATATACCATGAAATTCGAAAAATTTAACAAGAATATATTTCTAAAAATGAGAACGTATTATCTATGAGAAAATAAAGACATACTGAAATAAAACAAAAGAATAACCTGCTTGACAATGGTTTTGTTGGTGAATGATATCGTTTAATTTTATTCTAAACTTTGCTCTTATTATAAAATAAACGAAATTAAAAAAAAAACAAATTTGTAAACAACATACAAGCAAGAATAAAACCATTCACATCACTTTTTCTATGATGAAAAAATCTATGTTGTAAATGTAACAATGAATAAATTCTCTAAACAAATGAACTTTTTAAAATTAATATCATGCCTTTTTTTTCTCTTACTAATACATGGATTTTTATGTATCAATGAAAGAAATTGCTTTTTCAAGTCTAGCAATCTGATTATAAGATCTTGTATGATTTCATATACCAATCTTAAAGTCAATATTTCTGATAAAATCATTCAGAAGGATTCTTGTGGGATTTTACTATAAGATTTTGTAGCATTGATGTAAGCTTTCATGAATATTTCGAATGTATTTTACAATTAAATTTCTTGCTCTTGTGTACCTCTGGTATTCACCATTACATCATCTTGTTTTTCCTCTATCCAGTCTTTCCCTAGAAAAACTAAGGAAACTATTCACTTACTTGAATTATTACTTACATAAATATCATGCTTACCCTTTTAAACATGTTGCTGAATCTTATTTATTGATCATATGAATTCGATTAGTGATGCTATTTCTATATCAAACAGTTGTTTTTGATTGTAAAATATGTTTTCTGAAAGTTAGATGATACTTATTGAAATATCTAACAGAAATGATTGTAGTCTGCGAAACAACAAATAAATTGTCTTTCACTAAATAAAATTTAAATTCACAATCATTCATTGATATGTTTTTTTTTGCAAATATTATAACGTCAGGTCTATTGAAATAGTTCATCCCTTTTTTTTTTGTCTTCTACTTAATAAGAATTTTCTGCATATTGAGAACATAGAAAAATTGTGATAAGTATCGATTCACAAGCAAAGGTCCTCGACTAACGAACTCGAATAGATCTGGTTTTCTTTTTACATAACTAAGCCTCAATGAGACTAACAGAAGTCTGAATGGACAAGGATAATTGGACCTTTTTTCTGAAATTTTCAGTATCAAAACAAAATATCAAAGAAGATCATCTAAAGATTGAATTTCTATTTGAAATTTTGCCCAAAATGTATATCTAATTGTCTTTAGGAGATTGTGAAAGTTTCGACCAAAACCAATGATTCTTCATTGAAATATTCCCTTTTCAAATTCTATTTCTATTTTATTAGAATATTAGAAAAATCACATTTTTCTAAAAAATTCAATTAGTTGGGAAAGAAACATTTATTTCGATCGAAACTTTCCAGATTGTTTAAAATTCATTAGATGTATCAAGATTCTCGATTAGGAGAGAATAGGGAACTATCTCCCAAATGTCTGACTTTCTTCTAAAATCCCTAATACATTCTGCCTTTTCTTTACAGCTTTCTGATAACTTTGAACAGAAATCGAATTTTGAAACATCATGTAAGTCGTGTGTTGTTGGAGTGATGTTCAGATATGCAAAATTTCAGATCGAAACTCAGTTATTAGATGCTGTAAACTCATTAAAACAGCTATACCTTCTGAAACAAGACTTTAAGGCCTACTGTTCTTTCAGAGTTTTCCTAGTCTCACTTAGGTCTACTTATGTAAAAAGGTCAGCTTAATCGACGTTAATCATTTCGAAACATTCTCTCCTCAGTTTAATCTTATTATAATTATTATTAGTATAACAGCTGGATATGTTTTCTAAGTTGTTGACACATATTTTACCAAAGTGCTTTTATGATTAAAAATGTATGTAAAGCATATGTGCAATGATGCATAAAAAGAAGTACGATTCATTATAAAGAAAATGTCATTTTCTTTAAGAAATATAGAGAGAAAATACTCATAAATTTCTTTTTCTGTGTATTTTTTATATTTTCTCTATGCTGATTATAATGTCTTTTGTTTTGCTCTTGTTGAAAATATAATATATAAAGAGTGAACAATAGACCATATGAATATTACAAAAAAAGAAAAAGAAAGAACAAGAAACACCAGTCAGCTACTTACAAATAAAAGAATATATGAAAAATAACTTTTCTGATGTCAATTTTGGTGATATTTTTACTAATTTTTTATGGTAAGTCTAATAGTCAATAGGAAAATATTTATTTCAATTGTAATTTTAGTCAATATTGTTTCAAATTTGAATGATACAACTCAATTAGAAAATTTTACAATTGAATGGCAAAATTTTGATTTATTAAAATGTGCTGTACCAACAACAATTAATGTGTCTCTCTTTAATTGTTTACCATCACCTAATTATACACAAGTAGATGATATATCATGTCTTGAAGAATCAATAATGAACTTCCAAGAAAGTATGTGTCAATCTACATCGACGACAATGGTAAATATAAAAATTTTTAAAACGAGTAGTCTCACTACATATTATATTTTCAGTTACGTAAAATATAGCAAAAGAAGCTAATTTATTATTTTATTCTAATTGAAATTTTGTATAGATTGAAGTCATTGTTGAGTAAAATTTTCATTTACATCGTATATTCGAAGATAGAGATTTCTTATTTTTTTCATGTTTTGTATATAATTTCAGTCAAAACTATTTACTTGCAAAAAAAGTGTAAAAGTAAAACAAGATGACTTTCAAAAACAAAAAAAAAAAAAAGTCATTTTTGAAAAATTTTGTCATTTTAATCATATCTCACACAAAAGTCATTGTTGGTTTTTCATAGAGTTTTATAAATTGGGAAGGAACTACAACACAATCATCATCATTAGCAAGTTCTACTATTCAAATGACAAATAGTATTACAACTGATTCATTGCTAATTAAATCCAGTAGTGTATCTCAGATGTCATCAATGATAACAAACGATATAAATCACATAAAATCTAATATTACTAGTCAAACATCATCACCAACGGTGGTAAGTAGCACGATTCGAGCAACTACTATTGATAGAATTCAAACGTCGGTAACAACTGCTCATAGTGGTACTTATCATACATCAATAGCAACAACAATAAATCTCTCTACTACAATACCAGGAACAACAATGAGTCTATCTACTGTAAAGCCAACAATAACAATCGAATCTACTAGCACAATAACTGAAACATCAAAACAAACTACTAAAGAAAATTCATACGACTGTCCCGAAGATACAATAGGTTCTTCTTGTAATATTTCATCCGATGCATGTTCCATGTTACAGCCATGTTTGAATGCAGCAACATGTTTTCCAAATAATACATTATCATTAAAATATCATTGTCAATGTCAGTCAGGTTATACAGGTCGTGATTGTGAAAATGATCAAAGAATATGTAGAGAGAATACATGTTTGTAAGAAATCATTAAAACAAAAAACTTGATTTTATTTGTCTTCTATTTTATATAGGAATGATGGAGTTTGTATTGAATTAAACATTATTAAGATAACTAGCAACAATAATCAAACAAATTTCTTATGTGAATGTAAAAAAGGTTATTTAGGTATTCATTGTGAACTTAAAGTTGATTTTTGTGATAATATAACATGTCAAAACAATGGTATATGTCGTACAATTGATATGATTCCAAAATGTATATGTTTGGATTTAACACTTTTTTATGGTAAATATTGTGAATTTCAAACAACATCATTAAAAACTCGAAAAATTGTAAATAAATCATTTGCAAGTGTTGCAATAACAGCTATTATTGTAACATGTTCATTTGTCATATTGATGGATGTTCTTAAATATATATTTCATATTGATCCAGTTAAATCTGAACGTAAAAAATATGTAAAATCAAAACAAAAAAATCGAAGAAAGCAAACATTAAAATCTAATGTTACAAAACCTGCAATTAGATTTCTCTATGTCGCATAGAACAAAAAAGAAAATAACTCTTTTACTAAACTTTTTTTGATAAATACACATTGTATATTTCTTGTATCTTTAATAAAAAAAAAACAATTTTCATTCAATGTGTAATAACTCATTCTGATTAAGAAAAATATTTAGTACTATTAATGAATGATTTATATTATAGACAATAGTATAATAATACTATTTTTCGATTCAAGAAAATTTTCTAAAACTAATTTCTTCTAACATTCAGAAAGAATAACTCCGCTTTTCGATTACTTTGGCCTATGATACGTTGCCGAAAGGGTAGATTCAAACTTCATAAATCAAGCAAACTACGATCGTTAAAAGTCGGTTGGTCATGAATCAGCCGATCAAACAGGTTTTTGATGAAGATTTTTCGAAAACAATATTCTAAAGCTATTTTCTTTTCGGTTTAGACTTTTTATAGGATAAGTCGGTAGAAAAAAAATCTTCTCATTCTATATACATAAGGCCAACATTCCTAGCTTATTCCGTTTAAGAATGATAAAACTTTTCCTAAGACATCGGTTTCATATAATTGATCTGAGAACATTTAGAAAACCAACTAGACATGGATAATTGGCAGTATTGAGTTGAATAATGATATTTCTTTTTTTGGGGGGGGGGTTAGAAATTATTTGACCCTATGACTGAATATTTTTGAAATGTCGATGTCTTTCACCCATAGAGATCAAATGTAAAATTCAAAAATATTCGGATGACAGAATCAGATTAGTTCAAACGTAAAAATAAATATCACCATTCGACTCAGCATGATGGCTTACTACTATCCAGCTGCCATTACGAGTGACATCAGGAAAAGTATTATAACCCTCGAACGGAACAAGCAAGGGATGTCGTCTCTATATAGACCGAAACATAAAAAATTCTTTATATCGATCACTTCCAACAAAATTTCATATCGAAAGGAAAATAATTTTAGAAGATCGTTTTTGAAAATCTTCACCAAGAACTTACCCAATTGATCAATCGATGATCAAGAAAATTTCGATATATTTTGATAGTTCCGTATCCTCTCTCTTGAGTGATGAAAACCGCAGATCTCT
Organism: Rotaria sp. Silwood1; assembly: GCA_905250075.1. Lineage (NCBI taxonomy): Eukaryota > Metazoa > Rotifera > Eurotatoria > Philodinida > Philodinidae > Rotaria > Rotaria sp. Silwood1. The sequence continues at coordinate 71,038 of CAJNOP010000732.1, forward strand.
ATGACGTTTTTATTCAAGTTTCTCTTTCATCAATATTTATTTAAAATATTTGTTATATGATCAATTCCATTAGAAGTTATTTATTTCAATAAATTTTATAATAAAAATATTTTTTTCTTTTATGTACAAAATTTAATTGTTTTATTATGAGATTTATAAGTTAAATAGAGATATATTATAAATGATGTTCAAAAAAATTATCAATAATTGTTTCAAGTGTAATTGGATCATAACGAGTATATTTTTCTCGATTTCTTGTAAAATCTTTATTTGCAAATTTATTATAATAAGTTCGAAACATATCCATAATTAACATTTTGCCTTCTTTTCTTAAACGATCACGTAAATCAACATCACTAACAATATATTCTTGACATTGTTGTCGTAAATTATCAATAGCTGTATTAACAGATGCAAAACTATCTTTTAATTGTTCACGATCACGTAAACGTAACTAAATAATAATCAAATGAGCTATTTAAAAAAAGAAAAAAAAAACAAACTTTTCCATCAGATAAACGATGAACATTATCATATTCGAGCATTTGTTGAATAGCAATAACTAATGGAGTATAACTAAAATAGAAATAAATCATAATAAAATTTTATTTATTATTTTGTTTTCAACAATTTAACTTAATGCTATAAAAAATAAACACAAAAGATTAATTTTAATAACAAAAACAAAAAAAAATCTAGAAATGAAGTGCATATTTTTTTTGTTTTTCGATTGGGTCAGAAAATTCATTTTATTACTGTTAATAATTCACAAATGTTTCATTGTGAGTAGAGCTGCTTTCTTTGACTTCTACAATCTATTTAAAATAAGACACTAACTAGCTCACAATTATGCTACTAAAAGAAAAGGGATAAAATTGATAATAGAGTGTGGGTGAGGCTCGTGTATTCATTCCGCATCCACCAGAGTCTGTTGGATCAAATCCGAGCCTGGATTCGAAAATTTTGTATCCGATGGGCTCTAACATTCACTCTATATATTTTTCATAATAAAATATATGTCCTAGCCCTTTTGAATGCCATACTAGGAATTGTATTCTTTCAAGTGAATATGTAAAAAAAGGACTTTAGCTATAGATCATCGACATCTAAACTAAAATTTTGCAGTAATATTCTTTAATTTGTATCATTCGTTGCATAATGATGAACAGATATTGAAATTTATCCAATTCTCAATACTTCAATTGTTCTAACCTATCAGTTTGTGAAAATTATATTTTAAGTCGTATGATCTGAAATAGAGCGAGTTATTACAAATACATAGGAAAGAATAAAATCAAGTTTTCAGAAACTCGAACTCAAATAAAAGACATAAAACCTTAGCTTTAGTCGATATGAAAATGTTACACATCTAATAACATACCATCTTGTATAATCCTTTAAACTTGTTTTAAAATCTTCTTCATATTTTGATTTTAGATCAGGTTGACAACGTTGAATAATAACAAAAATAGGTGAACTAAATTAACAAAAAAAAAAAAATCTCAAAAAAACTAATTCAATCTAATATACACATTACTTTTCAAGTCGTTTAAGAAGATAATTAACATTATTGAGAAGAAATATTGCTCGAATAGTTGTATCATGACGTGACATATAACCTTCAGTTTTTTTCGATAAACTTGCATGAAGCCATCGAACCAATTGAGCTAAACAATTTTTTTCTCTCTCTAAGGAATTAATCTTCGAAAAAAAAAAAACTTCCCTACCAAAATATATTCCCAAATCATAAAGACCTTTTTCTGTTCCTGATAAACCAACACTATTTGTTCCTTATAAAACAAATAAAATTTTTTTTTTGTATGATTTCAAATATTTTTTTTTTACGCTGCTCTTGTTCAACATAAATCGAAGCAATTATAGTAGCTGTATCTTCATAGGCAAGTAAACCTTCCATAAAAGCTAATACATGTGATGTTAATGGATGAACATTACCACCTTGACTTGGTAATGATGAATCTAATCGAACTTCATCTAAAATTGCTCGAAGACAATTAACTGCCTATAAACACATAAAGAAAATAAAATATCAAATTTTTTAATCTTTCAATTAATTTATTTAAAATCTTACTGATTGTTCAAATGTTGCTGAAAGTGTTGTAAATTGTTGTCGTCGAGCAATATCACTTTCCTTTTTTTTTTTTTTTTATTGAAAATAAAATAATAAAAATTTATTTTTTATTAATTTGAAAAAATAAAATACAAAATAATATACTTGATAAAGTTTTGAAAATGTTGGTCGAGATTTTAAAAACCATTGTAAAATAGAAAATAATCCATAAACTGCAAATTTTCCTGCATCTAATTTATATGGTAAACGTTCAATTGATTCACATAAATTTAATGCAACTTCACGCATATGTACTAATGGTAATTCAATTAATTTTGTAAATACAAGTGATTGTAATTCTTGTGGAAAAACATAATTTAATAAATCACGATCACGTTGTAAAAGTGCAATAAATGCATCAAGTAATAATTTATAATTATTTGTATCATGATCATCACTTGTTTCAATAATAACTGTATCATCCATAGTTGTTACAGATGATGATAATGGAGAATTCATACCACGTGGTAATGTACTTGTAGCTGGTGAACGTATTAAACGACGACTCATTTCACTAAATTAAAAGAAAAACATTTTTTTTTCAATACGAAAAATATATAAAATGCTGAAAAATTTTTCTTTTAATTTCGAGGTAATTTTTCACTGATTTTGATGAAATTTCATACTGACGATGGATTTACAAGATGCAATCGTCCGTATCTTTTTCGAAATATTTTTTCTTCATTCAAAAAATGAGTGTATAAGATCATTCATAGATTTCAAGATATGTTTCATGACCAATTTATAGTTCTAAGATCATTCGTTACATGACATATTGAACGAATCGTTCAAGCACCCAAAGGTAACTATGAGGCTTTCATTCCCATATGCGATATGTGTAGGTTTGTAGAGTCAGGCTTTTTCTACGAATCTACACTTTCATGCTTACAAGCGAATAAAGTCCTCTATGTGTAGGACTTGATTAAATTGTACTTTGATACTCTCAATGAAATTCTCTAATCAGTCGCTGCAAAGATACGAAATTCTTTTGTTTTCATTCGATGATTAGCACACCTTACAGATTTCGCAGATAACTCGAATATCCGATCGGTTCTATCTATGTACTATGCATTTAATAAGAAAATCTATCTTTTTTCACTATAGGATAGAACTTATATTTCGAAGTGTTATTTTTGCATTGAATTTCTTGAATGACCTTTTAGAGAATGTTATCAAAAAACAACTACAATGGAACACTGTTTTAAACTGTTCATTCAATCTATGAACAATAAATAACTATATAGTAAAAAATTTATAGAGATTGAGATATTACAAATAAACGTATTTTAATAATCGATAGCTAATGAATCTCGTCTTCTCTTGGTTTTTTCTCTTATCACTATTATATTTTTAAATATGCTTCTTTTTTGTTCGAATTTATACGTGCATATAATAGTTATCATTTCCTAATAGAAGTAGTATATTTTTTATTGAAGATGTACAGTAATTCTGAAAGCTTGCTTTATGTGTACATCAATAATCTATGTGATTCGAATCGAACAAAAATCATCAGCATAATATACGCTATACCGATGATAGCTTAAACAGTTGTCTATTCTCTGACTGACAGCCTCTACTGCTGGCATACTGTTGATTCATATGAGTATTAAGTTAGTACGAACAAACGCGCGGTATGAAATCATACTTGAATATACTTAGTATTTTTGTTTATGATATGTATATGAAAAAAGTTTTGAAATAGATTTTTATTATCAACAAAAACAGGAAAATTAGCTTGTTCAATTGCATTGACTTGGGCATATGTCAATTTTTTTATCAGCTATAGTTATCTATGATGCATTTTATATGTAACGCTTGAGGAATAAAAAGATAAATTTCATTTTTATCTTTTATCGTTTATGATTGAAATATATTTTATTTTCAAAATAGTAAAACATTATTGACCTTTCGTTGTTGTTTTTTTTCTCGACTGACAAGACTTCAAAAACCAAATCAATTCTACACTTCTCTATTATTCATCAATTGAACATCGGTCTCAGTCAAAATGTGATTCAACACTTGAAGAGGCTTCCTCGTGAGATGCATCTTATTTGTCAATGTACAAAAAATTCTTGTCAACAGCATAAAATAGATCAACAAAATTCTTTAAAAAAAATATTTTTTTTTTTATACAAGATTGCATGTCTTCGTATTGCTTCGAATCTGGTGGGTTCTTAGTCGTCTGAGACATATGTAAAATGCGCTTAGTCACCGAATCTCAAAAATTGGAAAATTTCATTGTGATTATCAAAGTTCAATTTGACTGAGTCTGAACCCGATAAATCACATTCTTTTTTCTCTAATATAATTAGCTTCTCAATTAACTCAACTCTGAAATAAATAATCCAATAATGTGTCTATATATGTATAATACAAGTGTAAGCAAGAAGAAGAAAAAGCAATGATTATTGTATAACTTACGGTGTTAAAAACCGTCTAATACAGATGAAGAATTAAATAAAAAAAACAAGAAAGTGAAATCAGTATTTATTTACCCTAATCTTCTTCCTTGTTTTCTTAATGTATCTGAACTTGATTGTCCTTGTTGAGAAGTAGTTGGACTTGAATTCGCTAATATTGTTGATCCACGACGAATTGAATTTTTTCTTACATGTTCATCAAGACTATTTAAAAATAAACAAAAAATTTTTTTTTGTATTTAGTGCATTAAAAATAATTTACAGTTGAAGTGAACGTCGAATCATTGTACCTCTTTTAATAGCATAAGAATCAATAAGACCTTGTCGAAAACCATGTGAACTAAACCATTCAATTATGGCACGTAATGTAGCCATATCAGCTTCTAAAAAAAAGATTCTCATAGTATTAAAAAAAAAAGAAAATCATTATTTTATAAAAACTAACCTTGCATTGAATGAATATCATTTTTATTTGTTATACCTATTGTTTCACATAATTCAATAACTTCTTTTGGTGATAATGGATTAGCATATCTTAAAATAAGTTTATCTGTTTCTTCAACAAGACGTTTTCTTCCAAGATCATATAATTGTGTAACACGTTCACGTTCAGCAACAGCTGTAACACGTTTAAAATATTTAACAGCTTCTTCAAGACGATCTAATTCAGATAAATAATCTGTTAAATTTCCACCTGGACCTGATGATACAGTTGGTTTTAATTCACCACATATATCATAATAATGTAATATTGAATCAACTAATGTTAAACTTTTATTAACATTATTTAAAAGTAAACTTAATTCATTTGTTCCTTCATAAACAGGTGTAACAAGTTCATCTAAGGATTTTAATTTACGTTCAAAATTATCTAATGTTGCAACCATACCACTTGTTAAAACATTTGAACGAGTTAATGATTCTTGTAATAATGCTAAACGACGTTTTTCCTATTACAAAAAAAAAAATCAATTGATCTTTTTTTTTTAATAAATTATTCATTATACATATTGTATATTCAAGTTATAATTTTAATAAAGAATAGAACTTAAAGTATGACATATTGAATTATTAATCAATTAATAAAAAAAGCATTAGAATATTCTTATTTTGAATTTCTATTCAAATTTTTTTATGAGATTTTTCATTTTGATTATCATATGCATTTTCGATCTAAACATTTCTATTCAAATTCAAAAATCAATGTCTATTAGTATTGAAATCTTTTTGATTTTTCATCATTAATTTAGTTTCTATATGTCATCTGTCATATTCTATATAAATAAGAGCTCTTCATTAATACTTAGTATTTGATAATGATTTCCAAAGGTCATGGACTTCTGACATGACCAAATTTTTGATTATTTTAATAGAAAAGAAAAACATCTTGTTACATGAAACTTTTTCTTTACATGTATTGATTACTGTAACACGTATCTTTTTTTTTTTTGAAAATTATTGCACAATTGATTTTTGAAGGTCATCTATTTACTCGATATACAAAAAACAAAACAAGTAGACATCTCAAATAGTGTCTAAATGTATTCTATTATCTATTTTTGATAAGCTAAGTTAGCTGTAAAAATTTTCATAAAAAAAAGATATTCTGAAATTTATACAAGGTCAACATTCTTAACTTACTCCATTCGAGAGTTATAAGTAATTTCCTGAGACTATCGCTTTCAGTCAATTGAGTTGTAATCAATCGGAAAAATCAGCTAAACAGGGGGTAATTTACCATACAAAGTCGAATAATGATATTTATTTTTTACGTTCAAAATGATATGATTCCTTTTATCTCAATATTTCGTAATCAGCCTTCATATAACAAAAAAAAAAAAGTTTCAACTCTATCATATGTATTGTAATCTAAAAATTTCAAATATTTCTTATACATCATAATATGACTTCATCATTGCTTTAGATAATATTTTTTTTTTTGTTTCTTAATTTTTGGCATATTTCAAAATGATAGAGCAAGATCATAATTCTCACCTCTTGTAATTTCACATCCGACGTATGATGTATATTTGTCATTGATTCACCACCACCTATCATATTTTATTATGACATAACAATCTGAAAAATATTCATTTTTCGAATAAACAAATTCATATATATATATGTATATATATATATTAATAATGGAAATATGTTATACAAAAAACAAAAACACGAACAAAATGATTTGTCATGCAGAAGAAAAAAAAACTAGGAGATGTTCATTATTTTAAATAAGAATACATCCTCGTTTTTTCGCTTTAGGTCTTGGACATAAATGAGCACGTATAGCTTCATCAAACACTGTTTTTAAACCTTTTTGTGTCAATGCAGAACATTCAAGATATTTGAGAGCACCTATTTCTTTGCGCATTGATTCACCTTGAAGTGTAGAAATTGGTGATAATTTTTTCTCCTTGTTACAAAAAAAAAACGAATAGAAAAAGAAAAAAAGAAAAAAAAACACTATTTACTCGAAGTTTGTCAATGATGTTTTTATCATCTCGTAAATCAAGTTTTGTACCAACAAGTATGATTGGTGTTTCAGGGCAATGATGATTTACTTCAGGATACCACTAACAAAAAAAAACAAAATTTAATTAATATCAAACAAAATGAAGATAATACTTTAGCTCGAACATTTTCAAACGAAGCTGGACTAACAAGTGAAAAACAAATAATAAAAACATCCTTAAAAAAAAACAACGCTAAATATTTCTTATTGAAAATAAAGATATTTTACCGTTTGCGGATAAGATAATGGACGAAGACGATCATAATCTAAATATAACATATTACAAAAATTAATAATAATATGTAAGTATACCTTCTTGACCAGCCTAAATAATCAAAAAGATAAAGAAAAATAAAAAATTTTTCAATTTCTTCTTACTGTATCCCACAAGCCAAGATTAATTGGTTTTCCATCAACCATAACATTAGCTGAATAATTATCAAACACAGTCGGAATATATTCACCAGGAAATGTATTCGTTGTATAAGATATTAATAAACATGTTTTACCTACGGCACTAAAATAAACAATGAAAAATTTATTTACTAATAATTAAAAGAAAACTTTAATTGATTTACCCATCGCCAACTACAACACATTTAAGTGCTTGCATTTGAACTTTTCTTTTGTTTTTGTTTTTTTTTAATAATTAAAATGAAAAAATTCTATTGATAATTAACTATTCTAATGGATACTAGCATTAACATAGCATCTAGAAGGAAAAATGATACATTCTTGGATAGATAGGAAAAAAAAATAATGAATGTAGAGCCAAGCAAACAAAGAAAGAAAAGAAAAGAAAAGAGAAGAATATGAATGAATCATCGCATTAATCATGTTAAACATTGCTCATTCAATCAATCAACCCACTATTTAGATATTGGCCCAATCAAACAGAATATCATTCGATAGATAGACAGAGGTCGCATTTTTAAGAAAATTACCATTATAAGTCTTATATTGAAAGACAAAAGTCATTTTAAAGCAAATAAAGATCAATGAAGATTAGAGAAATCAAATTGATTTTAGATTATTACAAATTTTGTCTAAATAAATTCAATATAGTATTTTTTTAGCAGAAAGAAAAAGTAAATCGAAGATTAGTAAAGTGATAACATCTTGTTGTGTTGAAATATATGTAGAATGAATTGTTTTTTTTCTTCTATTAATAAAAATAAAACAAAAAACAATCTCTTTTTTTTTTACATATCATTCATCAATTATTCATCCTGTATTGAAATGAATTATAATTTAGAATCTCAAAAAAAACAGATCTTTTTTAAGCTTCGACTTTTTTTTCTTCAAAAAACTTAGATGAAGATTCATTAGCAGTTATTGTCAGAAGTTTCACATAACTTTTTATTTCGAAATTGTTTATGTAAAACTACATAATATTCATGTTATATAATTATTTACTCGTATAGCAGAGGTTCAAGTACTATATATAAATAAGCATGTTTAATATAAGAAATGTTTGAATAAAAAAAAAAGAAAGCATGACACAAGAGAAAGTCATCTTGACATTATTGTTATATGTCTTAGCAGTTTTATCATGCTGACTAAGTCTTAATAAACTGTTAAAACCAGTATTAAAAAATATAGTTTAGTACGTAGATGATTTTAGTATGCCATTTTCTTCTAGATTCTTATTTTTATCGTTTAAATTTGTATAACAATGACATAGAAATTTGAATAAATTATATATGCATTTCATTATGTAATGTATTAGGCGTTAGTTTAGGTAATAAATATGCTTAATCAAGCAACAGAACATGTCAGCACATAGCACAAGGCACTATTTCACAGATAGAAAGATATAAGAAACTAAATCATTAATGACAGATAAAGGCTTAGTCAGGATAATGAAAAAAATGTATTTATATATAGTACTTTACCTCTACTATACAGGCATATAATCATTAGAGTTCTTGATAGTTTCTAGAGGGTGAAGAAGATTAAAAAAAAAAGCTTGCTGTATAAGATTTTATCATTACTTCAACAAAATCTAACTAGCCATCACATATAGCAAATATTTTCTTGAATAGGAAAAATTGATTATCTTGCTTGTTTTACAAATTAGAGAAAAAAAGTATGTTTTGAGTTTAGTTCAACTGAGAAAAAAAAAATAATGAATTAATAGCATTGAAAACCTTATTTGATTTACCAACGAAAACAGAATGTTTACTGACTATACGTTTTGTGTAGTTATTATTTTCTTATGTAGGCCGAGCTTAGAAGAATGCTTATCTTAACAAGTATATGATTCTTTTAATGTTTAATCATCGCAAGATGCAGCATTTTTTAAATAATTATTTTGTTTTCTGACAATCGCAGTTCAATGGTTGAGTAAAATTCTTTATCGAATGATATCTTCCAAGTGTATTGCTGTCTTCAAAAGAAAATCAAAGTGTCCTATTCTTCATGAGCTTCCCTTATTATTATTATTATTATGTTTGCTAGATAAACATACACTTAAGATGAAGCCAGGTTATTTGTTGGACAGTCATATGGGTTTTCATATTAACAGGACCGAAAAAGAGATTTTTCTATTTAAATAGTAAAATAAATTATTCAACAACATCATCATTTCATATAAGGTCTATTCTGCAATAAATGTGTTATATTATTGAAAGTGAAAAATACAAAAAATCATAAAAATACTATAAAAGACACTTGTATAAGTAGTGATAAAGGGATTATTGAACTAGAGAAATATAATGATCTCCTGCAGATGTCACAATCTTATTGATTAATGATCGATTACATGTTTTTATCCAATGAATAGATTTCTTTTGAAACTAGTAGTTAAGTTATTTTAATTTGTCTGAAAATATTAACTTAGCATCACATTGTTTGTTGCTTTCATTGAGAACAACAACAATGACAAGAAAATCACAATCTAGTTCTTCTCATCCTCAAAATATATTGTTTATTCAACGTTTAAGCTCAGCACTTTTTTATGGTATTTGTTCGGGTTTGATTACTGTTGTTAATAAACTTGTTCTTACTTCATACGGGTATATTATTTATTAATCAAAAGATTTTATGAAAAATACTATCCTGTATTATACAATAGATTTCCTTCATTTCAACTACTTGCCATTGGACAGGTATGTACTAGTAATGATTACATAGGATTAGTAGTCGACATTATGTTTATTCTTATATGATAATATATGAATATATTTATTATTATTTAGTTAACGGTCTCTATTATTGTACTATATATGGCTCGTTTATTGAATATTGTTTATTTTCCTCAATTCTCTAGAGATATTTTTTATAAAGTAAATGTTATTGTTATTTTTTTTTTTTTGTAATAGAAAATTTTTTGTTCATATTATAAATAGATAATGCCATTGCCATTATTTTTCTTTGGTAATTTACTTTTTGGTTTAGGTGGTACTCAAGCAGTGAGGTATTGTTTTTATTTTAATATTGATAGTCTGAACAATTGATTAATAGTTTACCTATGTTTACTGCATTACGTCGTTTTTCAATTTGGATGACAATGATTGGTGAACAATTTATACTTCAGTAAAATTTTATTTTATGTATTTCAATGAAATTTTGGGTTTTTTTTTTCTTAGTGAAAAACAATCTTTTATAGCACAATTAAGTGTTTATTTAATGGTAATAGGTGCATTAATTGCATCAGGTGATGATTTAACATTTAATTTGTTTGGTTATGTATTTCTTTCAATAAATAATCTTTGTACAACTGCTCAAGGTGTTGTTATGAAACAAAAATTAGTTAATAAAGTAAAAAAAAGAAAAAAGGATTTATTTGATAAAATCAAAATAAAAATTTAAAAAATATTTTTATTTTATTTTAGGATTTTAATCAGAATGGTCTTTTATTTTATAATTCATTTATTATTCTTGGACCTACAATTCTATTAGCTTTGTTTACTGAAGATTTAAATAAAGTAGAAAATTTATTATTTGAAAAAAATTAATTCTTTTTTTTTTATCAAATAATATTAGGTTTGGAATTATAATCATTATAATGATATTGGTTTTATATTTGCTTTTCTTCTTTCATCATTAATGGGTTTTTTACTAAATTATTCTACTATGTTATGTACAAATTATAATTCACCATTAACAACAACAGTTGTTGGTGCTTGTAAAGTCTGTTTAATTAAATTTGCATAATTATTAAGATTTTTTTTTTTTTGTATTTTAAAGAATTTATTTGTAACTTATCTTGGAATGTTTATTGGTGGTGATTATATGTTTTCATTTGTTAATTTTATTGGACTTAATATAAGGTAGTTAATATCTCATAAACTCATAAGAAGAAACGAATATAATACAGATACTCATTTTATGCTATGCTCGTTGTGGACACGGGCATTCATAGTTAACTTACAAAATATTTTATATAAGAAAAAAATTTCAAGTAATCATCCATGTCCATGAATAGATAGGTCTTCTTTAGAATTTCTAGAAAACCATGTTTTCATAGGATTTTGTTTTTGAGTTTGATTGATTAGAGTGATATTCGTTAATTACTTTTGAATCAATAGTCAGCTGAAAGAGCCAACATTTTGACATACAGCGAGCATAAATTATACAAGAAAGTGTATTCTCCGTAATAAGCGCTAGAAAGAATTTGAATCGGAAAAATGGGTTCCAATAAGAATATAAGTGAATAAAAATGATTGCCTGGTCAGTACTTAGAGTGCTTAAATATAATTTTATTTAGAATACTTAGAATGACAGAACTAAAAATATTATACAGAATAAGGCTTCTTTGCATCATTCTTTTTAGTTTAGATACAGCAATATAACTGACGGACACAAAAATCACTTTTCGATAAGAAATCGGAAAAACCATCTTAGAGACTTCCGTGAAATTGCGGTATCTCGGCTAAAAAATGTTGCAGAAAACTCTTAGACATTTCATGTTTTAGCTTTCTGTAGTCCCTGTCTTTAGAGACTAGATACAGATTTTTATTTTGAATTAAAAATAAACCTTGTTGAATCATATTGGTATTTAATGTATGTCTCTGATAAAAGAATTTATACGAAAACAATAACTTTTGTAAAAAAAAATCAAAGTCAAATTATATTTCATTTTGCCTAAGATGGTCCATATAGGTGAAAGATGACCCTGCTCAAGTCTATTTGTGAGTGTTCATAGTTTTTGGAGACACTCCTAATTTTAATCACAATGAAGATAGAATTAATCGTTAGGTGGAATCATTTTGCTCTTAATTTTAAAGTCATATCACTTTTGCAGCTTTTCAAATAGAGTTTTATAGAAGCAAACTCCAAAATTATTCATGTTGACTTCTGAAAATCTTCTCTTTGATTTATTAGTTTTTCGTTTAAATACTAAATTAATTTGTTGATTTTCATTTTTTATTTTAGTGCGATTGGCAGTATTCTTTATTCTTGGGTAACATTTACTCAAAAAGCTTCATCAAAAACTGCAAATATTTCTGATCGATCAACTGTGATATCACCAAAATCAAAATGTATGTATAGTTTGATTGAAAAAATTACTGCAACAAATATTTATCACTCATAGTAGAATGTGAAAAAAATAAAAGTTCCTTTTCACATGAGTAGTTTAACTTATACTTTATTCAGAGATAGATAAATGAAGATATTATAATAAAGGAGATAGAGAGGAACGAGCTAATAGAAAAAAAAAAACTTTTTTTTTCTTTGGAAAACTTGCGACGAAAAAAAAATAGTACCAGTAAGATCAAATGTTAAATATACTTTTCAAATTTTCATAACCTGTGTATTGTTTAATAGTAATACGATATTTGTCTATTTATTTAGATGAATGAATTTCATTGATACTGATCAGTCCAAAGATTGATATTTACATCAAGACTCGCATTATTTTTATTGCGTTATTTTCTTTTTTTTTTTATAATTCATACTAAAATCTAAACATTTTACTGTTATGTACTTGATATTTTTTAGTAAAAAAGTAATAAATAAATATGTATCTTTCATTCTACATACGAAAACTATAGGGTATATTATGTTTATCGAAAAATAAACATAATTCATATTCAAATATTTAGTTAAAAAAAAAAGAAAATGAAAGTTTTTTGTTTAAATCACCAACGATATTCATGATCAAAGTCTTACGATATGTTCTTTATTATATTGACTTTCATTGTCGTCGAATTGTGGATTGATGTAAGTAGCAAATCTTTTAACTGATTGTTCATTAAGTTGAATATTATCATTGACTAATCGTTTTGATCGATAAATTGAAATACTAAATGAAAACAAAAAAAAAAACCTAGGTATATATTTAAAATTCTATTAATATAATTAATTTATACTTAATTAAATTCATTTTTTCAACATCATCTACTGATTGAGGTAATGGTTGATTTAATGTTTCAGGAAACAATAAAGCAAGTAGAGCAGCAATAAGTGATACACTACCATAGAAAATTATTGGAAGATGAATCCATAAACGTGTCTTAAAATAAAGATTTTTATTATTTGAAAATTAAAATTTTTTTGTTTTCACATACTAAATTATCATTAGAATAAGTTCCAATAATAGCACCTACACGTGCAACCATTGAACAAATACCCATACCAGTATTTCGAACATTTGTTGGAAATAATTCATTAGCATAGATATATATAATGGCATATGAACCAGATGATAAAAATTTTAATGTACCATTTATTATATTCAATAATAATAGTTGATCTAAATTGAATTTTTTTTTTTTTCAATAAGAATAATTATTCATAATAACAAACCTTTGCTATCTTTTTCCATTAAATATTCAATAGGAAGTATTAATAATGAAACAATAGAAAAAAGAATAAGAAAACCAATATAAGGAATTTTTCGACCAATACGATCAAGAATTGAATGAACAAAAATATATGAGAGTAATTCAACAAAAGCACTTACACCAAATGATAAATATGGATTTAATTGCCATGATCCTATTTTTATACAAAAACAAAATATTTAATAGAGACTGTTTTTTTTTGTATCTATTGATTAATTTATAAGAATTAGATCGACTTTTTATATAGATTTTTAGTTATGAAAACGATGCTAGGAATCAGAGATGTCCATCGCTGTTGAAAACTGACCGCTGCCGTGCCACGACGATAAAAGAAAAAAGCTAACACGCCGCTACCGCACCGCAGTGATAAAAACAGAAAACCTACCGCGCCGCTGCTGCGACGCCACCAAAAATAACCATGTCGCGACCGCGCCGCTGCCGCGATGATTGTTAGAATAATGTTGTGAATTTTACGATCTGTGACTGTTCAGGACTAGAGCTGTTGTTACCAATCGATAAGATTCGTTGAATCTCATAGTTTTGCACTTGCAAACATTGAAATTCTGTTTCAATTCATGCATTTTTTGCATTGTTCTCCAAAAAACCTACCGCTATCGCGCCGCTGCCGCCACAGTGGCAGCGGCGCGGTGGCGGTAGCGGCAGCGGTCGCGCCGCGATGGACATTCCTAGTAGGAATGTCTTGAGCGAATGATTCGCGAATCTTCTGAAAAAAAATTTTTGTTTTTCTTCAGTCGAGTTCTTGATTTTTATTAATTTTTTTAGTTCATCATTTTCTCCACAAAAACGTTCTCTTTCAATCCTAACGATTTCCGAACACATCTCTGATACAATGCTTTTTAATTTTGAAATTTAAACAAGACTCTCTTCTGAAGTTTAATATAGAACAAAAAAACAACTTATCTGATTGGTCAACAAAATTAGATATTTCGAATTTCTGGCAGTTTAGATAACTTAATAAGCATATCTTCAAATAAATTAATAAACGATATTATTTTCAGAAAAGAAAACATATGAGTTGACACACTTTAATATCAAGTAAGTGAGTATACTAGAAAAGATACATTTTTTTGGTTCATCAACCAATCTACAAAAACAATAGTGTCAAAAAATGGTCTTTACAACAAATGATTTCATCACATAACTATGAAATTATTTCTGTTAGTTAAGTTTAATAAAAAAAAGTTTTTGAATGTCTATAAGAAAAACATTAGTTTGTATAGTGAATATCAAAAAAATAGTCTGTAGTGTTTAAATAAATTTACTAGTAGGCTATTTAGTGAACTCTGACCGCTTCTAAAAATTACTTCGATAAAAGTCTCTAATAGATACCTCGATATATTTTCTTACAGAAGAACCTCATACTGAAGTATATATAAAACAAAAAAATATCGATTGATGGTTAAGAAAAATAAGAATACTGATTTAGTATTCAGCATCCAATCCGGATGCAGATTTGCTCAATTGTGAAAAGTCGTACCCACGCAGAACACTATATTGATTGATGTAGCTCTTTTTTCAAAATTATTTTGACAGATAAGAATAGATTTTTCTCATATTTACAAATATGAAAAAATATTCAATAATTTTCTTTTATAAAAATGAATTCAAATAAATTATCATTTATCTTATTTTAATTAATTAGAATATTTTTATAAAACTAAATAAAATATAAAATGTTTAATACCTGTACTTTGAGAAACACCATAAAAGATAAGATTTTGTACAAGCCTTAATAATAGATAAATAAATATTTATTATATTTAAAATAAATAAAAATACCATTGGAAAAAAAGATTAATACTAATAACAGTCATTATTTTTGATTGAAATAAACTTCTAAAACCTTGTTGATTATTTTTTTCAGACATTTTCTAATTTAAAATATTAAATTAAATTTATATGAAATAAAATAAAATCTTACTTTAATTTGTTCATCTTTTAGTTTTTTATAAGCATCATTATTAAACGTACAATTATTTATTTTTGCTATATTTCGTAAAATTTTTTCTCCTTCATCAAATCGACCTTTACTAATTAACCATCGAGGACTTTCCGGTAATATACTTAATAATAAATTATTTTTTAAAAAAATTAATTTTAATCAAAAATAAACATACTTACAAATAAAATAGCATATATGGAACAGTAAATAATGCTATTGAAAATGTTAATATACGCCATGAACGAATAAAATAAGCAAATATTAATAAAATCATTTGACCAAATGCAAAAAAATATTCAATTACAATTCCAGTTAAAAGACGTTTTTTTGGTCCAACTAAAAATAAACACTAA
This sequence comes from Rotaria sp. Silwood1, assembly GCA_905250075.1. Taxonomy (NCBI): domain Eukaryota; kingdom Metazoa; phylum Rotifera; class Eurotatoria; order Philodinida; family Philodinidae; genus Rotaria; species Rotaria sp. Silwood1. Next base: position 87,208 of record CAJNOP010000732.1, read on the forward strand.
AATTAGTAATTAATACTCTATTCTATATTGACGATAGCTATGAGAAGAAGAATACATCTATCTTTCAGCTACCTTGAAGCAGATTTATTTGCCTGATATATTTCCTTGAATTGGTAGATTCAATATTCTTATTTTAGGATTCTAATAAGTTCAAAAATTTGAAATTTTTACAATAAACGATTGTGTTTAAGACTTATCTCTATGTAAAATATCAAGTTAAAATTTGAAAATTAGTTGCTCCAATGTGCACCTGAGGGGAGAACAGTAGCTTTGGTATTTTGAATTTAGTAGTTAATTCATATAATTTAGAAAATATAATAACATTTTTCTATTCATGGAGAGAATCGAAAGAAAAAAAGATATTTCTTCTATCACTGTCTTCTTCTAGAATATAAATAACGATTTTATTGAATACCTATTTCAGAAGCAAGTACAAATCCAGATACAGATATTCCTCTTGTAGAACAAGCAAGTAAAAATCTTGCTAAAATAAATATAATATAGGATGGCCAAAATCCAAAAGATTGTTGTGGAGCAAATGTACATAATAAACTAGAGAATGTCATTAAAATAAAACTAATACTCATTATTGGTCGACGACCATATCTAAATTAAATTTATTTCATTTGATTTTATTTTTATTTAAAATAATAAACTTGTCTGCAAGAACTCCAAATAGAATTGAACCAATCATATAACCAACAAAGAATATCATTTGAACCCATGATCGATAACTTACACGATTACAAACCATTCTCCACTAAAGTAAAATAAGAATTAAAAAAACATTTGCTATTAGCATAACTTTTATGACTAAATTGAAATACGAAACATGATGTAGGACCTATTGCTAATCACAGATTAATATATAATAATGAAACATTGCTGATATACAGTCTTTGATGGTATATCAACAATGTGTATCACATCAGGTGATATTTTTTTGGCTATATCTGTACCGATCTATGGGAAGGTGGGATGATCTAAATTTCTATCTCTGTATTTTAGATCATATTTTACAAAACATTATTTTTTAATTATTGAATGAACCTCTTCAATTAATGTGTCTTTATAATATTGTCGATCAAAAACATAAGATTGACATGAATCCATTGATTGATTATTGAAAGGTGTTGATCGAATAAAGCATCGTTGACATTCTTTTAATGATATTGAGTTTTTATTTAATAAACATTGTTCTTTTGTTGGTCGATATTCTTCATTGAATATAGAATTTGATGTTTGACTATATGAATCATTTAACCATTGAGATGGATTTCGACAACGAAAATTTGGTGTTGCGGCTGTAAATGAATATGTATAAACCATAATTGGTGGTAGCATATATGTTAAACATATAATTGTATATTTTACTTTTTGAAATCTTCCCCAATCATTTATTATTATTAGAAAATCATCAAACTTCATTTTTGAAAGTTTTTCTTTTTTGTAATATTAATATAACATAGAATTTAACTTTGCATGTGAAAATAAATTGAGAAGAAGAAAAAAAATAGATTAAAATTTGATACACTATTTTCATCATTACATTTATCTTATCAATTCAAATGAAGCATAAATTGGATTGAAGAAGAAAAAGAAAAACCAACTAAAGAAAAATTGTACCGAAATCGACATAAACATTTCATAAGATAATAAAATTTAGATAGTCAAATAACGAACATCAATAATCTTTCGATCTGATTGTAACTTTAAAAGTTTAATTGACAAATTTTTTTTAGAAACAATTTCATTTTATTCATTATTCTTTTCTATCATAAAAATATTCATTATTAAGAGGGGTTACTCGTTTTAATCAATTTACTCGGTAAACTTAACGAGTTTTATCGCGTTCAAAGGTAGAAAAGCATATTTACCAAGAAAGATTGACTAAGAAAATGTATTTTTTTTGTACATATTTTCTGGGACGTGTTCCACTGACATAAGTTCAATAATGTTCTTGTTACTTCCTGTTTTTTTTAAGTAAATCAACACATTTAAATGGATTTATCTATAGAGATTCATTAAATTACAAAATCTTTTGTCCTATAACTTACTTTTATATAAGGATGTGAGTGTTGGAGAAGGAAAAATCTACATCCACACCTAACAACATCTATACGATGTACTGCGACTTCCAAAAAAAATAGATTGTGAAAGACTGTTACTACAAAGCACGTCGTCTATATGTCAACATAGGCAAGTGCTTAAAGTCTGAAATTGCTTTCAAGTTGTAGAGTGTTTCAAAGATCGTTCAAGAAAAACATTAGTTCAAACTTCTTTTTCTTCACGAAGATCTGATCTTTTGAAACTATATTGACATTTGAAGCGAAGCTTTGTGCACCAACAGTATTTATAGTACTTCGTGTATCTAATGAACTCAGAAAAAACAGTTCTATTAAAGTTTCAGATATAGTCTTGTAGCTCATGAAAAACTTTACATGGTCTAATATTTTTTCTTAAAATTACTTGCCGGTAAAGGTATAACGTCTTTTAACGATTGCGGTGCAATCATCTCTGAAAATAGTTACCATCTGTTTTCCTATCAAATTTTAATGATAACAATCAAGTTGATAGAATTTTATATTTAAGCTAACAAGTTTGGCTTAAAACATTTTATATAAAAATGCAATGAAAACAAAAAATCCTGAAATTTACAGTCGACTTTTTAGGAGTTTTAAAAAATTGAATACATTTTTCTTACATGTACACACATTAAAATCTGCAATATTTGTTGTTTTAGACTAGAAACAATGCTCTATTGAACTAAAAAAATATTAGATTTCTATCACGTTCCATTCAAATACAATGGAGTCTATAACATTGGTACAAGAACTTTGCGCCACCCGTTATATATGTTTTCATGAACGAAACGAATAAAGTTTATGAACGGCAGTGAAGATTCAAACATGATAGTATAAAATTATATCTCGTTATTGAAATTAATGATGGTATGACGACAGTTTTTGCCTTATATCCTGAAGAACCATTATGCATGAAATAATCGATACACAAACTAACTAAATTGTTCATTGTCCAAGAATATTTCTGGATAATGAGTATGAACAAATTAAAATAAAAAACAATATTATTTCAACAATCAATAAATTTGATAAGATAGTTTCACAAAGAAACTGTAAAAATTGAATATGTTACATTATTTCTCTGTGTTACATGTCTAAAAGTTATGGTGGATACCAGAGCGCGAAACGGATGAGAAAATCTTCAATCGGTTCGATTCGACCATTACTAAGAGTAGAAATAATGCTACTTTTTTCGTATATCTTATTTGATATAAATGTTCTGCCCTTTTCATCGTCAGATATTTATTCTATTATTTTCCTCTGCTTTTGTATATGTGGTATTGCCATACATATTTTATGATCATTTTGTTTTGTAATATCATCCGTATGTAAGAAAACAGATTTTTCAGAATAAAATTGCTTGTAAAACTTCTACGCCGATCGTTCCTAGAAATAAAATTGTACTTCATGCTTCAACAGTCGAAATTTCACAACATGAGTGCATGTCTCAAAATTGAATCAGCAAGAACCAATCGCTAAGAAAATTAACCAAAACATTTTACAAAAAAAAAACAAAGAAGCTCAGGTGTGGGTGTGACTGCATATGAGAACTTAAACAACTTTGAGTAAAACTGTATTAAATAGCATCTTAGAATGATTGCGAACATGCAAGAGTAGATATCTTGATCATATGGTTCAATGGTCTAAACGATCGATACGTGACACATTGTAGGCATGTTCAAATCTAACCGTCATCCTTACATATTTACATTTAGATTAGTCCGGACTCGTTCACTACATCAGGCTGCAACTCGTCCTATGTACGTCGCTGGCGCCCTTCCTTTTTCAATTATAAATCATTTTTGGACGGGTGCCCCTATCACTCGTCCCGACTAGTCTTTGTCTCAAAACGTCCTCGTTCAGGAACAATCTGTGCACTAGATAATAATTTTTTATGTATTAACCAACTTTAAAGCAGTCCTATACTGATCTTTCTGGGAAAAAAGATTAGACTAGCCATATACAATGACGTCAGTCAAGCGTGTGGTCAAGACGGATTTAATAGCGCGCAAAAATTTCGTACTACTCATGTTAGAATACTTTTTGAGACAAAGATTAGTCGGGATGGATCGATGTGACTAGAAAGTGAACTAAACAATTAGTTCATGTTAGCATCCATAGATGGCGCAGAATGGCGCTAATTACATACTCGTTTATTATTATTGTTGTTTGAGTTCTCCTTGATCTTTTCTGATCTTTCGATCTTGATCAATCAATCATGGTCTTCTTTTTATTGCTGTTATTCAGTTGCTGTTTTTTTCATTCATACCTCTCACATCCTCATCTTTATTATTACTATTTTTCGTCGTTATCATTATTGATTTTTCTATTATTGTTATCTTCATTATCATCATTCATGTCCAGTTATACGTTCCATTTGTGTATTTAATAAAACATATTACTTTGTTACATCCCGTGAACATTATCTCGACATCATACAACACTATTCAGGTAGGTAGTTTTTCATGGTGAACTCTCTTCTTTTGAACAGACACAAGTTCTGAACTATTATTATTGAGCTCACGTAAACCATGAAGTACCAGGGCTTAATAAAGCTCACTGAGGGTCTCACAATCCGTCGCTTGCTTACCTAGGAACCAACTATCTATCCACACCCGCACCCGTTACATCGAACGGTATTTTCAAACAGAGCTTCGTAATGCTTCTTATACTTCAGTGATGTGAGTCACGCCCATTTATTTCTTTTATATCAATTATTTACTTTGTCCTGAAGAAAAAAAAAATATCGTGCCTCAAAACAAAGCATTCGTACTGAATTTATATCAATCGGCTAAATGTTTCAGTCAAATGTAATTTTACGCTATTACCAGACACACCCATTTTTATTCAAGTTTCAATCTTATTTCGATCAAGTATGTTTTGTGAAGTACTGGTGAAGACCTTCCTATTCACAAGCAACGTCATTTTTCGTCACTGCTGCCATATTTGCGTAATAAAAATGGATAAGGACAAAATAAAAAGACAGAGCAACCTTTTTTTACTGTCTTTTTATTATAAAAAGCCTATAGATGAATAGAAATACTGCTCAAAGCTAGTCTCTTCAGATGAATTTGAGAAATGATTAATGGGATAAATACTAATCGTGACACTGATTCTTGTATGCTAATATAAAAAAGACCTTTGGTTGCAACTCAATCTCTTTCTTTTTATTTCATTGGCTTCTTGCTAGAGTCTGAAATAGAATAGGTTCGGTTGCTCTTATATAGTCTCCTATTCAATCAACATGAAGAAAGAGTTACTTGTCAACAAAAAAAACAAATCAATATGAATAATAGAATGCAAAAGGTGATGTCTTGATTTGCAAAATCGAAAACTAGCTTAAAAACGTGAAAATATTCTACCACGTCATAAGCTCCATGCAAGGTACCATTCGATGCTAAATGTTTTTAGACAGTTTCAATTAATGACATATGAGTCTGTCTCATTCTGTATTTCAGTACAGACGATTTCAGAGACTTTTAGTCACAATGGATTCGATGCGAATTTCTTGATTGCATAGCTAGCAGATCAATATTTTCGCTTATTACATTACGCTTGAGTAAAACTACATGCAAAAACATATGACATGTTGCAATAAGTATGATTTATCTGACATTTTACCTTGAATTACATCTTTGGATTTTGCTCCCTGTCGCTAAGAGAATCGAGTTTTTTTTCTTTTTGTTAGGTGGTATTTACAGAAGCATTTCTTGACAATGCAACAGCAAAGCAACATCCTGAGAAGCTCGATATTTTAATTATAACGATTAAAAAATTGCTTATTTATTCTTCTGCTTTGATCGCAAGCAGTACAGAATAAAAAAAATGGAACAGTTGCGCACACCAACAACGCCCTGTCGACCAAGAGTAACGCGTGTAAGCAAGTCGGAGTTGAAATCGATCCGTAATATTCATAACGTCGATTGTCCAGTTTCTTCAACATCTTCTCGTCAACATACCCGCTGTCTGAGTGAACAAAAAGACCTCTCAACTTCGACGAGTCACCCTCGGATCACGACGGTTCCATGTCAGACTCAGATTCCATATAAAAAAAGAGCAAGATTGGCATCAATTTTCAATGTTAATGTTTCTGAATCTCGCTGTGCTCGGACACCCTATCGGATTTATATCAAACGTTTAAACAAAGGGGAAACTAGTTTCACGCAAGATGCTACCCGTATCAATTTTCGAATTTCTCCGGTAAGTGCCATTAAACGAGCAAAATCTATCTTGATTGTATTGTTATCATTGACTACTAGCCCACAATCAGGTATTCCAATAGCAAACAGAATAGAATTTCACCAGAAACTGCTGATGCTTGGACAAGAACAAAGGAAGAATCAAAAAGGAAGCGTAAAAGGTATATGACAATTTATAGCACTCTCGTGGTGAATCATTATTCAATAACTCATTCACAACTTCTAGTTTGGCAGACTCTAGCAGATTGTGAACAATGTACTAGCTATATATTATGTTGTTTCTATTTAGAAAACGATTGATAGGGGCTTCACCTTGGCCATGCTGTTGCTTATGCATGCTTATAGCGCTTCTGCTAATTGCAATTGCTGGACTTATCTTTGCTTTTGCATTACGTTCGTATTAGATTGTCTTATGCGTGTCCTCGTGTATGATTGTACTTTAATAATAGGAACAACAACAACAACAACAACGACCACAACTACAACTTCAACAACAACCACAACAACAACAACAACAACGACCACAACTACAACTTCAACAACAACAACCACAACTACAACTACAACAACATCGTCTACATCCTCAACCACAGCAAGTAAGTTTCGGTTACGTAATAGGAATGTGTCTTTCAACAAAACCATCTTTCCATTGGCTAAATTCTCCATTGATTAATTCTATCGTATTCCAAAAAGATTTTCGTCCAAATTTTTCAGACTGATTACGCCAAAAATATATACGTCAATGATACCATATCGATCTTTCTAGCTACAACGTCAACAACAACGACATCAACTACGACATCAACTACGAGCAGTACTACTTCGACATCAAGTAGTAGCAGTTCCTCGACCACTACAAGTACAAGCACGACATCTAGAACGACAACAACGGCGTCAACATCGAGTGAGTGAGACATATTTGCATGCATACTGAGTCAATAACTAATATTTTTAGCCACCAGATCAACCACGTCTGCCACCACCACAAGTATGTTTCGTTCACTACAACTCCAAAGTCAATGGATGTCACTGAGTGTTGAAAGCTTTTCTCCTCGTTTTAATCGAATTTAAGATAGTATAATGAATATTTCTTTTAGCCCAAACGACAACGACCACGACCAGATCGACCACGAGTACGTTTCTAATTTCAGATTTTACTCAGAAACGATCGATTAAATGTTGATTTCTAGCTCCATTATGTACTAGTTCTGGTGCTGGTTACGGATCGTTACTACTACAGATTGGAGCTGTACCGAGTTCGTGGACTCAATCAACATATACGTATACAGCGATCTATACCGATCCATTGCTCCTATTTGGAATCGAGACCGGAAATAGTAATTATCATTACTTGGATAGTGTATCTGTGGTAGATGCTGCTTCGCCGTCTGTCCAACTCCTCAACAATCCCAGTTTCGAAAGCGCCACCGGCTCTTTTCCAGGTTGGACTCAGTGGTGCGCATCATCGTGCACTACTAGTAATGGCAATGCGGCACAGCAAGCTTCTACTTTTTCTTGCCATCTGTCTACAGGAAAATGCCTTGAAGTGATGTGCGAAGGTTCTGGAATCTTTTTCATCGGACAATCTTTTCCAGCAATTATCGGACACACATACACAATTTCATTTTGGCAACAACATTCTGGATCGGGCTCAGGGAATGAGTTCTATGTTGATGTTGAATGAAAGAGACTCTCATCATTTTTTTTGTCGAAATAACATTCACAACGTTTTTATTATAGTTTTTCAATGCTGCACGATGGACTTTGATAGTATCATTGATTTTCCATTTTTTTTTATCGATTTTCAAAAGCAATTGTGATTCTTCTTTCACTTTCAGACACTTTAGTAAGAGAACACTGCGCAAGAGTGTGGGTGATCTGTGAGAAGTGAAGAAAAATGACTTGAAATCAGTATTGAAATCAACTACTGCATTTTCTAAAGTCTAAAACTCGATACTAAACTTAACTCAAGATTGTCTTTTATTTCACCATACATTCATTTTTGTCTATACTTTTTTAATTCATTTTTTAATAGCGTATTTGCATTTCTACAAGGTTTTATTTTGTGGAACTTTTTTTCTTTTTCTCACAAAAAGTGAAATGTCAACAGTTGAACGTCTTAATGAGTGACTGTAGCGCAAAGAATAAATAGAACTTTTTTTGTCAATATTGAAGAGAAATGCGACAGCCCATAAAGTTGTTTGATGAGCAAGAAAATGTCTCATTATAGCATTGAAAACGTGATAGAGTCATTTAATTCGAAATAGGTTTTTATACAATCGTTTGATATATCAAGAATTGGCTAAGTTGTATTTTGAAAAAGTAAGTTTTGTCTGACAGTGTGCTGGTTCTCAAAACGGCACATTCTTAGTCATCTACTATAGGCATTATCCAATAGTAGAACTAGCTTGATTCATCATTTTGATCGTTCCAGATAATCAAGATGGTCTCAGTAGATGCAAATGAGGTTCATAGTGACAATTCAATACCACGACCAACTGCGATTATTCGAGAATTCAACTTGATCATGTCCACGCACGGTATTTCGGCCATTACTCACAATCAAAGTGTACATAATAGAATCTTCTAGACTATCGTTTTTTTAATTTTTCCAGTATTATGTTCTTTTCATCATTCAATCAATGAGAGTGTTTTTCCAATATTTCCCTCAGACTACCGTGAATATTGCCACAGAATGGTCACAAGCATTTCCGGTTTTTACCATATGTAATCTTTCACCGATACATTTTGATCAATCTATCGAATCATTTTTGAACTATACTAATAGTTTCAATAAGGTAAACATCAACGATACAAGTTCATTTTCGAATCTTCAAGCATCATATGTATTGAAATTTCTTCCGAAGAAACTCGACTGTAACGAAGAAATCTCTAATTATTTCTCTTCGCTCAAATCGTTGTTGTTTTTGTCGTTACAACGGAATGCTATGTTTGATCAAGGTTTTCATCACCTGTACATCATCGAAGTATGTAAATATATGGCTGTGGGTATCCTCTTCAACCTACACACTCACCGACACCCATACGCATACTCTACACCCACATCCTTATTTTACGAAAAGGCAAAACTGTTTCTTACACTTACAATTCGAGAGAAATTTGCGTCGCTATTCAGAGATAGAACTGATAGATTGATTCTGTCGCTATCAGTATCTACAGAAAATACTCCTGCCCTATGCTTTTGAGGGTCAAATGAGTCAAAGCAACCAACGTTACTTGTTGTCTTTCAGGATTTTCCACTATATCTATTCTATATGATCAATGATAAAAAACTGTTCAAAGAATTTTCTTGAGTAGATACCGATTGAATTCTTCCCTGTTAACAGTGGTTACATGAATTTCAGCCCAAGCTTTTGTCTCGAGCTCAAATTCCACCTATTAAGGTCCCTAAAAACTCGAAATCTAACGAAAAGTTGATACAACTTGTTGTACACAGTGGATGTGGGTGCGGGTAGGGGTGCGAGTGAATATGGATGTGATTGCCCCTGCTACGAAATATTATGGAAAACTTACACCCGTTCACACTCACAGCCATACTCGCACCCTCACCGATACCTACATCGTACATCCAACAATTTGGGGACACAGGTGGTATAAAGTGAATCATACAAAAGATTTGTGGAATGACTCTAAACAATAGATAGGGTCATTTTTCATGGTATCCTGCATAGCTAAAAAGGGATGAGTGTAGCGCAATTTCTGTGTATATTTTGATACAGTAAATATGAATTTCAAAATGTGAATAAAACAATCAGTTGTGAAAATAAGTGGATGCGCTAGCAGACAAATTGAATTTAGTATCTACTGTTGTAATTTTGAGCATTATTGTATGTTTTGTTGCCATCTTCTTCGACAATAACCACGTTTACATCCTTCACACAGTTCTGCTATATGAGCAGGCATTTGAAACGGTCTTTTGCGGAGTTTTCCGACACGTCGATAGTTGTAAATTAATTCCATAATTTTTTTAGAGAGAAACTGAATTGCACGTATTACTCCATCTGAATCATAGTGCGGATCATAGAACGGGCGCTGATCATTGGGTTCCTCACATTCTCTGCATTGCTCTCCCGATTGTTTCATTGCAACTCGACCAATATCGTGCTCATCAATGCGACATTGAAACAAAATGGTATGAAAAGAGGACCATTCTTTCGCGCATTTTTCACAGCGAAACATATTATGAAAAGGTGCAAACATTAGTTTGTTTCAAGTTCTTAGTAAGATCTATATAAGACTCTGATGTGAAAAAATTTCAAAAAGAACGTCGTAGTATGTCCATATTTCTCAAGACATTAGCGAACCACCGACTTTGTGAATAAAACTTAGCGATTCTCACCTTCCAGAAATGAATGACTCAATAGGTTCGCATTCTGGATTATCCAAATTTACATCTGGAAGTCGCTTAAATGTCCACAGATGTGGTACGCCATAATCGCCATACATGCAGTTGTAAAACTCACTTCGAAAAGCATTAAAGGTCATGTCCCGAAGCTTGATTTCGTATTCTTATATTAACATAGTGAAGACCAATAACATTTATGATATATTTTTAAGAGGCAGAGATAAGAGAACGTACGAAATCAAAAGGTGAAAACACAATGCACTATTTTTTAGTCTAACCAAAAACAAAGAAACGCATCAAGGTATTAGATAAAGGTCGCTGATAGAGTTGAGTGGTACGCCTTATCTATTTGGCTCTATGCTTTTTCATTGTCTATTTCCATATTTTCACTCGAAAATAACTCGAATCGGCTGAGAAAACGATAGAAGTGTGTGTGAACTGTGGTTGGTGTGAACGTGGGTCCTAGTGATGGCATGCTGGTATAGGTGTGGCTCTCATTTTAATCAACAGTCATGGTCACAGCCCAAATCAAGCGACAATCCATACCCACATCACACTCACGCACACTGACATACAAAATACATTAACACCCACATCCTCAAACCCACATTCCACACTAATACCAACACCAACACCCACATCTATTTCCACACCCACTCACACCTCATCCACACCAACAGCCGCACCCATTCACATCTACATCCACACCCTATTCAATTGTTAAAGCTTAGAGATGTACCAAACCAGCATTTCACTTCGAGTTTTGATACCGAGCTTTATGAGATTGAGCTCGATTTTAATTCGAACTTGGAAACTCGATTGAGCTCGAACTCGAAAACAGACAGTCGAACTCGATCGAGCTCAAACTCCCAGAGTTCGAACTCGATCGAGCTTAAACACCCAGAGCTCGAACTCGATCGAGCTCAAACCCTGAACGCTCGAACTCGATCGAGCTCAAACTCTGAAAGCTCGAACTCGATCGAGCTCAAACCTGAAAAGCTGGAACTCGATCGAGCTCAAACTTCAAAGGCTCGAGCTTCAATTGTGTTCGAGTTCCATGAATCAAGTTTCGATTGAGCTCAGTGATGGCTAAGGATGTGGGGGTTGGTGTGTGAGGCTCAACCAAAGGTAATTGGGGTCCAGGAATGCGAATCCCCAATTAGTTTTTCAAAATTTTGAACTTGATTTTTTTCGTAAAACGAAGGCTTTTTCAAGAAAACAACATTTTGTTACACGGCTTAACCGAAGGTAATCGAGGTCGAGGAATCTGAATCTAAAATGAGTTTTTCGAAATTTTGAAATTGACTTTTTTCATAAAAGAAAGATTTTTTCAAGAAAATAACTCTTTTTTTATAAGGCTTAACCGAAGATAATCCAGGTCGGTAAATCCGAATCTGAAGCCAATCTCGCAAAATTTTGGGTTTGGTTTTCCACTTGAAAAGAGCTTATTTACTGGAAAATATTGCTTTCTCTAGAAGGAGCTTTTTAATGAAGGAATAATCCTACACTGGAAGCAACTTTTTCATTTAAAAACTTCTTTTTTTCGAAGAAAAACGATTCTTTTAGCAAAAGGAATAGTTTAAGCGTTAGAACGAGACTTGTTGCTAACCAAGTGCTTTTAGGAAAAAGAGCCAAGTTCAAAATTTCGAAAAACTAATTTTAGATTCAGATTCCTCGACTTCGATCATATTCGGTTAAGCCTTATGAAAAAAATGTTATTTTCTTAAAAAAGCCTTTGTTTTACGAAAAAAATCAAGTTCAAAATTTTGAAAAACTAATTGCAGATTTGCATTCCTGGACTCCAATTACCTTTGGTTGAGCCTGACACACACCGACCCCCACATTCTTAGCCATCACTGAGCTCAATCCAAACTTGATTCATGGAACTCGAACTCGCTTGAAGCTCGAGCCTTTGAAGTTTGAGCTCGATCGAGTTCGTGCTTTCAGAGTTTGAGCTCGATCGAGTTCGAGCTCTGGGAGTTTGAGCGCGATCGAGTTCGAGTATCTGTTTTCGAGTTCGAGCTCAATCTCATAAAGCTCGATATCAAAACTCGAAGTGGAGTTCGGGTTTGGTACATGTCTATGTATGAGCTATTATGCTTTTGTTCACCGATACATAGATTATTCGGATGGGATTGATCTGTTATTTCTGAAGTAGATTTATTCTTGTTCGTTTTTTGATTTTATTCAGGCAATCAGCGGTATGGCAGGATCCAAGAACGCTAGGTACCCTTTTTGGTCATTTTTGATAGCGCAATGGTGTCTTCGTAGCATTCATTGACGATCTAAGGGTATCTTGTTTCGATGAAACTTGAAAAACTAAGGTTACCCTCTATAATACAAGCTTAGAACTTATGGGTACGGTGTGGGTGTCACGTGGGTGTGGAGTGTGGGTGTCACGTGGGTGTGGAGTGTGGGTGTGGCTGTGGCTTTGGGTGTGGGTGTGACTGAGTGCGTAAAGAAGATGCATACCCACACTCACGCCCACACCCACATTCACACCCAAACTCACACCCACAGCCACATCCACACCCACAGCCACATCCACACCCACACCCACACCCACACCCACACCCACACCCACATTCACACCCACACCCCACACCCTTAAGGGAGACCACGGTGTTGTGCTACAAAATGCTGTAAAAATCAAATATCTCGACAAGGATTTAATGACGCTTCTTTGCGCATCTACTGAAGATAGATCATGACACATTCTATCAGACGATAAATTAAAAATTGAATTCAAACTCCCGCAAACGAACTGCATTATAGGCCAGTGGCTATTTTTCACTATACTGATGCTAACTTTTTGATCTTATTATAGCCTAAAGATCTTCAAGAAGTCCAAACGGCCTGTAATATATAGTACATACATAACACTGTATAACTACATAATAACTAACGGATATAACTAGATCCTTATTTTACAACACACATTTTACTTATATGTCTTATTAATGATATTCACCTATTTTAGGTACGTTGTGGTACCTGCTATTTACTACATAGTTGCTATAGAACGGGATCCAAGATGCACTTAAATGCAGGACCATAGTAGCTTCAATGCTAGCTACGATATGGGTTCGAATCCCGAATATCGATTTTGTCGCCTGGCTGCCCACTGTGGGGGTGGGGGGCTTAAAGAAAATAAAAATGTACATCCTTTTTTTGAGCCTTCACTGTATAGATGTCCGTCTGATGAGAGGGTACTTGTTCACTTTCGACATATGCTCTCACCCGCACTCTTTGATGTGTGAGCGTTAAATACGCCAATTAGTGTATGGAATATGTTTAAAGTGAACAAGCACCCATTATTGTTTGCACCAACATTACGTGTAACAATGGAATAAGTGTACGTGTATACAGTTGTTGATACATATAGTTGAAGAATACTTAGTCATTGAATACGAATATGGAACGTTTATCTGTTCAACTGATGGATCTGCCAGACGAGTTACTTATAATTATTTTTAAGAAATTGAACAATATTGATGTACTCTGTTCTTTAATTGATGTTAATATGCGATTCAATAAAATTATATGTGATCAAATCTTTACTAGTTATTTAACATTATTTCAAAGATCATCCGATGATGTAATCTGTCCACTAAATGATAGAATAATTGATCGATTTTGTTTACAGATCTTACCTCAAATACATTATAAAATCAAATGGCTTAATATTGAGTCATCGTCTATGAAACATATTCTTTGTATTGTTGATTATCCTAATTTAAATGGACTTGGATTGTACAATATTGAAGAAGAAACATTTAAACGTTTATTTATTGGTAAGTATTTTTACAATGATCCTCGCGATCATTAAAATATAAAAAGTATTTGCAGATAAAAATAATTCATTTTGTAAATTTTTAGTATGATTGAATTATTTCATGGGATTTCTTTTTTTCGAATGAGAATAATGTTTTATTTCATCGATGTTTGACTTGAAACAGAAATGAGGATAAAATCATCAAGAGAAAGATTTATATGTAGAATATAAAAAGAAAGAAAAAAAGTACAATTTAGCTATAAATATTCGGATAACTGGAAAATATTTAACAAGCGATTTTTAATGTTTTCAATCGGATTTCTCTGAAAGGTTTTTAAAAGATAAAAAGTATAATGACGTAGAGAGATATAGTCAATCATCGATCATCTGTCTAATATTGCTGATACAGTTTCGAAGAAGAAAAACATTCACGTTATAAAATTGTTAAATGAAAATGAAATAGAAAATATAGAAAGAATGAATATCATAATGTAATCAATCATAAAAATGATGACATTTTTTCTTAATAATTCTATACATATATATTTAGATGAAATTGCTTTAACTCGTATCTATAAAAATCAGATATATAAATTAATTATTACAGTGGCTAACAATACAAATGAAATATCAATGAAAGATTTAATAATAACAATATATATGTATGTCTTTACTGTTTTCACAAATTTACATTATTTAAATTTCTGTTCATTTTCAAATATAAATCCTCATTACTTATCATTCGATAGAAAATCTCCAAATTTTTTTTCTTCAACTCTAACAGAATTATATATTAATTTGGAAAATTTCGAAGATTGTCTTTATCTACTTAATGGTCATTTCAATCAACTTCGTATATTCTATGTTACTATTCGTTTCATTGATCGTTCATTTATGGTGATCAATAATGAAGTAAGTTAATATACAAAGACATGAAAATTAGTATCAAAATAAATATTTGCTTGTGATAATGACAATATAATTATTATTCTGTCTTTATTTAGGAAGAACTTCCTAATTTAAGATGTTTTTCTTTAACATGTGATGATAGTACTTATTATTATATGGATTTAATTGTTCCGCTCCTACATCGAATGTTAAATCTGGAAGAGCTCATATTATATCTCGTTCTCAACAGCACTGAAAAATTCATTGATGGGGATAATTTGACGAAAAATAT